>APFE031579993.1:81824-106946 GCA_000404065.3 Pinus taeda | reverse complement strand
CTTATTTTCAAGGCTTGATATGAAGAACTGAGGTTTAAGAGTTGCAAAGGAGGAAGGTATGAGTGATAATAGACTCACACTAATTACAGAATGTCAAGGTGACAACTTTTGTGCAACAGATTGCCCCCTAAATTGCGAAGTCTGTAGTAGATGAGGATGGTTTTGTCATCTAAGAAGAGTGAAGTACTTTATCGTTTCAAGGATCTTCCTGTGGATACCCCAGTTGGAACCTATAAAAACATTCAATGAAAAATATATATATATATATAAACATATCATTGCGGAGGTAGGCATTCCCATACTCAGATTAAAACTGACTAGAAAACTATATAAACTGCTCTGATACAGGAATGATTTTGTAATACATCACAAGTATAGACATATGTAGATGTAGTATGGGCGCAGCCATCCGTTTATGAATAGTCGATTGTATAATGAATAACAAAATTCCTCATAGCTTGGATGGTGGAAACTAGATCTAGGGTCTTGATTTCTGCTTCCCAAACTAGTACGATTCTATCCATGTGAATGAATATGTTGAAGTGGAACATGGTAGAAACCACTTGATTACTAGTAAATGATATAAACTATTAACAAGTGTGAGAGGAACCACCAATAATGTCAATGGCCCTCAAAGTACTCAGTACAATCCATGAAAACTGAATAAATAAGTCGATGTCAAACATGTCACGGAATCCTTTGATCAAAGGTCAATGATGCAACCTGTCATCAAAGGCGTGAAACCTGCCATTGAGGCATGCAGATTCCAAGGTACTAATGATTTCTAGATCATCTTTCTAGATAATGAGTTGGAGTCGATAGAAAGCAATCCGTTGTAGGCAAGCCAACAACACAAAATCATAGATTAAGTTTTGAAGAAATATATTTGGCAAGGACTAACTCAGGGATGGTCAAGATGGATGATAGATATTTTGCAAATGAATGGTTTATTTGAACTGACCTCTTGAACACATAACGACACTACAGATGGTTTGGTGACAATTGGACCCAAAGCTTAATTACTAGAAATCTTGGCTAACTTTCAATATGGTTGATTTAACTGTTAAGCAAAGGAATTCCCACTAGGTGAACAAAAAAGTGTCTGTTTCAAGAGTGGAGTTAACTGCTTTTCTAATCACAAAGTATCAACAAACAGGTTCATTTTTTCTCTCTTTTTCCACCCACCATTTCTAGGAAGTACCTCTTTATTTTTAAACAAGCTTCTGAGGCAGGATAACATTTTCCTGGATTATTAAAGGGTCTCATCGTTCAGATGAGCCACTTAGTTTAAAATTTCACCCTAAGAAGGAGTGGTTTTTTCCTGTTTGAAATTGAAACAGGTCCTTTACTATTAAATTTTAACGAGTCAGTACAGCGAGAAAAGCTCAACTGGTTTTTCAATTTAGGTGGGGGCAGTCAGAAAGAAAAACTTAAGAAAAACTCCAGGTTGTCCCTTTTTCATAAATTTGTGTCTCCCAAGCCCGAAAAAAGTATAAAATAATACTTGAGAGAACCACTTGATCATTACGATCAAGGAGTACTTTTCATAATTAGTGTCTTCAATCTGAAAAAGTAAAAACGTGATCAAAAACATATCCTTTTATTACCAATATCAAACTTGAAAGGACGAAAGTCCGGCAAAATTTTCATGTTTATACAGTCAAAAAAGAGTTGTAAGTGGACCGTCCTTTTAATTCCGTTTTAACTATTTTAAAAAGAAAAACTCAACAATGCTTTCATATTCTACGAGTTAGAAAAGAGCTTAAAGGACTCCTATGTTTCTCTTTTCATAAATTTTGAAAGAGTCCGAAAAAGTGAAAAAGTATGGTATTTGTTGAAAATGATCAATTCTCCCTGAAAACCCAATATTCTACACAAAAACTCAAAACATTACTCATATCCTTTTAAAATAAATAAAAATGCATCAAAAGTGACCTTTTTAAAGTGAAAAATAAACAAATTAAAAATTCATTTATTCAAAAAACTTATAAAAAGGGCTTTTGTAAATTCATTTTTACCATTTGACTTCAGAGTGAAAAGTAAGAGCTTTTGGTAAGAAACTTCCTGTGAATATTGCAAAGAACCTGACCATTGGAATCGAGAGCCGTCCGCTCCAGGTAATCCACATCATCCCTATCTTGCATTTCAACCGTTTAATTTTCATTTTAGGGCTTTAAAAATGATTTTTTAAGGAAAATTTTTGTTAAAGAATCGCTCGCAGGGGGTCCGTAGGCGCAGCATGTGGCCTCTGCAGACCCCGAATTTTTCGTATATAGGAAAACGTCATGGTTCCGCACCTGTTCTTAAGGAAGAGTGTGAACCTATGCACTGTCCCTAAATAGCGGGTGCAGACCCCGCGAAATACATTCTAAAACCCTAATTTTTCCATTTCCGCCCAAAAATCTTAAAATTACAATGTTCTAATCTGCCTTTTTTGTAATGTAGGTTAAACAAAATGCTCGTTTGGCAGGAACAAGAATATGAAGATGTGGATCTAGCCACATTAATTCATCCACCTTCAATACAGGCATTAAAAACATGCGAACTATTTAAATTCTGGGTCATACCTGACATGAAGGCTCATTAGACTTTCTGCAATGGCTGGTAGACAGGTGGAGCACACAGGACCAGTGTTTCATAATTAGTGGCCACCGGCTTGAAATCAAGCCAGAGGACATTTATTTCCTAACTAGTTTGCCTAAGAGAGCTAAAGGATTATCTCTATTCGGGACTAGGCTAGGTGGTTGTTCTCTCGCTAGTCTCCGACTAGAGTTTCGTAATGTCCAAACTATGGACAAACAGATAGATATTAAGAATATCTCACGTACTGAAATTAAAGTGATCACATTTATTGTCAATAGAATATGTGGGAGTGCGGCATTGCATCTAGCTATCAGATCCCAAATACGAATGGCAGTAGACTGTTTCCGAGGCACCATCTTCAACTGGTGCGAAGTTGTGTCGGCGAATGTGAAAGCCCAACTGACTAGGGTGAAGAACGGACAATTAAAGAACATTGGATATGGTTTCTTAGTTATGAGCTTTTCCCTAGAGAGGGTCCCTATGTTGGTCACACAACATCTTTCCGTTGAGGCTGGACTTCCCCAAGATCCTAGGATTATGCGCTGAGTTGCAGTGATGGCCCATCATCTTGAGGAGGGTACAGAGTTTGCCCGATATCCACCTGAGTATTTTCATTGGTTGGGGAACCAACTTTTCATGGTTAAGGACATTCCATATGCTGGGACGGATTATCATGGTGACCAAGACATGGCTCTTCCACAAGGAGAGTAATGGGATGATTCAGGGAAAATCAATTTCAACATTTCCTAAATTTTTAAACTAATTTTTTTTGTTTTTAAATCCTTCAAAACTGATAGTAAAAATTTTTAAATGCAGATGCGGGTCCATGGTGACTAGCCGCTCTGCAACCCTATGAGAGAAGACACAATGTTGCCACGGCACCGACCCCACAGGACCAATCAGCAAAGACCCTGACCGAATTGGAGCATCATCTAGAGCGTTTTCCAGTAGATATCCTAGAGACTAGTATAGATGATATCCCTCTTAGGTTACAACGCTATGTGATTAGGGTCCCAGGACCTTTTAGGAGGTTTCTTTGTAGGGTGGCCTGACCAGTGGTTTCTTATCGT
Source organism: Pinus taeda (assembly GCA_000404065.3). Taxonomy (NCBI): domain Eukaryota; kingdom Viridiplantae; phylum Streptophyta; class Pinopsida; order Pinales; family Pinaceae; genus Pinus; species Pinus taeda. The sequence continues at coordinate 103,293 of APFE031579993.1, read as the reverse complement.
GATCATTATCAGGGATAGGATGATCGCCTTTGTAGACTCATATGACATTATATATCTTTTTGTCCTATCATTTTTGTCGATCATAAGGGGTTTTTCAACCTATGATCGAAGACGATGTATATTTAACACACTTCTATGCTATGATATATCACTATTACTGGCTATCTTATATAACATGTTTATGGAATGTTTTTAAATTTACTGTCTTGATTATCGCAAATGTCTATTTAACATTTGAGAAGCAACTACATCTGCTAATGTGTTTAAATATCTTAGAATATGTTGATATTCAATGTAGTCAAATTCACGTTCCAAGAGACGAACTCTCAAAAATAATCTTAATAACACTAGATTTCTAATGGCATAAGCCCTATTAAGCTGTAATACAATGAGTTCAGAATCCAGCTTTACAATCAAACACTGAATCCCAGACGAGATGGATTCATATAATAACTCAATCATTGCACTATACTCTACAATGTTATTTGTTGTTTAACCGAGGCTTACCCCATGCATAGATACTAACTCGCCAGAGGGTGAATAGATAACCCATGCTGCGGAAGAAATGTTCTGTGTACTATGAGAAGCACTATCAGCGAAACCAATGTATGTTTGAGAAGACGTCGACATCTGTAATATAAAGAGTAAAATCAAGATAAGCAGGAATAATGATAAAGTATTCTCTAAACTAGGCACACTTTCTAATCTAAAACACACCGGCTAGAAAGAAACTATTTTAACAAAAATCTCCACACCAAACTTTAAGCATAATATCTTTTTCAGATAAAGCCCATTCCTGGGTCTACCTAAAGAGACACCGTCAAAGTCTACTAATTCATAGGCCCCTTTTGTCAGCTTACACTTAACAACAAAAGGACCATGCCACATGGGTATGAATTTTCCAACCCCTAGCTTATCATTTGCTTGATCCTATAGTAAAACTAGGTCTCCTTCCAAAAAATTACGAGGTGTAACATTTCATTCATACTAAGCTTGTATCCGTTTTCCATGAGTCTCAATTGCTAATGTAGCATCACGTCAATTCTCATTTAGCTGAGCTAAGTGAAAAAAATGTTTTTCCTCTTCAGAAATGGCTGGGAGTAATTCTATGGCTATTTGCAATGACAGAACTTCACATTCAATGGGTAACACTGCTTCCAACCCGTAAACTAGTTGAAAAGGATTGAAACCAGTTGATGTTTGACTGAGTTTCGGTATGCCCAAAGCACTAAAAATAACATGTTATGCAAATTCGACCGATGAATACCAATGATTCATTGGATCATATTGACTAGAACTTTATTGACTACTTCAAACAGACCATTGGCCTGTGGGTAATATGGAGTAGAGCTATCGTGACGCAGGCCAAGTTGATATGTTAGTTTAGTCATCATGATGTTTCAAAAATAACTCCCATGATCAGTAATAATCACTCGAGGAACACCAAATCTAGAAATTATATGATTGAAAACAAAAATTGCAGGAGTTTTGTCATCTACCAAAAATGTAGGCATCACCTTGGCCCACTTGGTAAAATAATCTACCGCAAGTATGATATACGCATGCCTACCAGCCGAGTGAGGGTTACATGTAATAAATTCGATACCCCAATTTGTTAAAGGACCGACGGAAATTATAGGGTGCAAAGGAGCAAGTGGAGCATGCATCTTTCGATAAAAAATTTGGCAATTGTGGCATTTCCGGATTACATTGATACAATCTTTAAATAAGGATGGCCAGAAATAACTAGCGCGCAATATCTTCTGGGTTGTCGCATACCCAGATATATGACCACCACATGCTCCAGAGTGACAGTCATTCAGAACCTTTTTAGCTTCTGCATGAGTTAGACGACGATGGAAAACAGAATCCACTCCTCAATGATAGAGTGTATCTCCAATAATATTATAGTGTTGGGATTGGAAACGTATTTTCCTTCACTGAGATCGTGAGATTTTAGGCTGAAAAGATTGGGTTTGGAGATAGACTAGTATATCTCCATACCATGGATCAAGAGTGCTGATAAGAAACGAGGATTCATCTGTAATGGGTTCTTCCGCCACAGTTTCGGTATCAGTACGCGGGAAATCACACATCAGTTTTGCGAAAACCAAAGATTTCTTTGCCTTGGATTTCTCAAATTCCAAGTCAAATTCCTACAAGATAACTATCCATTTGGAATACTTGCCCCCTAGCAATTTTTTAGTCAAAATATACGTCATAGGGTTACAGTCAGAAATGACTGTGGTTTTGCGTAATAAAATGTAGTGACGAAATCTTTGGATAGCTTGAACAGTTGCCAAGGCCAATTTCTCCACATGCGAATATTTAAGCTCAGTCAGATTCAGAGTTCAACTAAGATAGTAAATCACATGTTCATTGTTGAATTCATCTTCCTGAACTAAAACCATTCCAATGGTGGAATGAGAAGCGGTGAGGTACCAAAAGTAGTCCTGGTTGTAGTCGGGAGGATGCAATAACGTTCCATGGGTCAATGCATGTTTAAGTGCATCAAAAGATTTGTTAGCTATCTCATCCAAAAAGAACGGAGTATTCTGTTTCAACAACCTGGTAAAACCTTTCGTTATCTCAGCGTAGTTAGGTATGAATCGACGTAAAAAGTTTTCTTTCCCTTGCAAACTTTGGAGTTGGCGAAGAGTCAAAGGCGGAGGTAATTTAACAATAGCTTCAACCTTCGCGGGATCGACAAGAATGTCAGCTTTGGAGGCAACAAATCCTAGTAGAGGACCTGTTTCTATACAAAAAACACATTTGTGTGGATTCAACCTAATTTGATAATGCCTACATCTCATAAAGATGGCTCTTAAATGAGTGAGATGATCGGCTCTACATCATGAATGAGCAGGTAAATGATCGAGATAAGGCTGCACAATCTGCTTGAGGTCATGAAATGCATAAGACATAGCCCGTTGAAAAGTTTCTCCGGTGTTCTTCAATCCAAAAGGTAACTTGCAATAAGAAAATGTCCCCCATGGAAAAATGAAAGTCATTTTAGGTTGATCAACAGGGAGTATGTTAATTTGATTGTAACCAGAAAAACCATCCATAAAGGAGAACATTTCACTACCGGCACAATCATCAATAATTTGATTGATATAGGGGGTTGGATAATTGTCTTTATGACAAGCTCGATTAATATCCCTATAATCAATACATATTCTTATCCTTCCTTGCTTTTTGTTAACTAGAAAAATATTTGATACAAAATCCGTTAAAGGATTTGGATAAATGAAACCTACTCAAAGTAATTTCTCAACTTCAGCTTTAATAGCAACAGCTTTTCTTGGATGTATCTGATGCAAACGTTGCCGGATAGGTTTAGCATCTGGGTAAATTTTAATTTCATGGACAACAATTGATGCATCGATTCCCGACATTTCTTCATATGACCAGGCAAACACGTCATGGAATTCTTGAAATAGGGCTTTATAAGTTTAGATTTCCTCATCCATACAGGAAGCACCTATATGAATGTTTTCAATAATTTCAGGTTTCACTGAAATGTGAATAGGAATCATTCGAGAAATATTTCCCAAATTCAACTCAGTATCAGGATGTCACAGTGGATTTTGTGGTTCTTTGACATAGTCAGTGGTAAAAATAGATGAGAAATAATTTTCAAAATTATCAAGCTCAGGTAAAAATGAAGATCGATGATGAAGATGTTCCCATGGTAAATCATCAACAAACAAAAGTTCACGAATCTGCTCATCAGTATGAACAAGATCAGAAAGAGTTGTTGAATCTGAGGTTGATATTGAAAGTGAATCCCCATGGACCACATTCATTGGATTGATTTTGATTGAACAAGATTTGGAAAACGACTGTACATCCTAATATGCAACTTCAAAGGGACTCAAGGGCATTGCATCACCAAATGAGTCCACCTCAAAATCGGAAGGTACAATCCAAGGATCATCAAAAGAAATAGTGTTTGATGAAATCATATGAATGGTTGCAAAAGAAGGTGATACGTTAGGAGGACGAAAATAAAAAGTTCCTAGTAAACCAGAATCTTTAAGAAATCCCACTCCAACATCCTTATAAGGGATAGTTGTTTTCTGGAGATGTTGAATACTATCAGAAGAGGCTGGGCCGGATGAAAAATAATTTAACTAGTATGTTGTAACGATCTTTCCATTATGAGGAAACTTAATAAGCTGAAATATTGATGAAACAACAACAATCACAGCATAAGACCAACTACGATCCAACAAAAGTTTGTAATCTAGATGGGCATCAACCATTTCTACATATAGATTTACATTTTTTCATTCTACCCCTATAGGTAAATCCTGCAAAATTCCAAAAGGATGAAATAATCAGTCATCAAAATCCTTTAGAACCATCGGAGATTGATTGAGTGTAGGAGAACCAAGAGATGTCCAATACTGAATCGACATAATACACGTAGAAGCTCCCTCATCAATCAAAGTCCAAAAGCAAGGTCTGTTTTGACTAACACTGGGATTTGGAAAGCCATTTGATGAGGTAGGCGAGGTGTACTATTTTCTAAATCGAAGATTATAAGGTTGGAATCCTGAATATCAATAGCTCCTATCGCAGATAATAGAAATTTACGTTGTGTTGGGCATGGTTGCAGAACCTCGAAAGCCGACATTGTTGAAGGGGAAATAGCTAAATCTTCAACAATGTTATAGTTATGAGTAGCTCTCACATGTGGATTGAAAGCTGACTTTTGAAGTATACCTTTAGCAAGTGGTTTGATTACTAAGTCTGGGTTAGGTTTCTCGATCTGTAGCAGATCAAAGCCAGAAGGAGTTGAATTTGATGGGTTTGAATTAGAAGATTCTGCTTCCTTACCACCAATAGGATTCTTACTACCATAATCTTGTGATCGCGTCGCAATCCTAACATGGGACATCATCATAATTGGTTCTTCTGAGGCATTTGAGCAAGAACCTACCATCTTACTATCTTGATTAGGAAAGGGATCCTTCAAGACAGTAGGCGTTTGAGAACCTTTGACAATTTTTGAAACCTCAACTTGATGTGGACAATCTCTTATAAAATGCTCCTCGTCACAAATAAGACAAGGATAGCAAGGTTTACATTTCTCGTTAGTAGATTCAGTTTTATCTGGTTTCTCTTTTGTTTTTTATTTACTTTTCTTCTTCCCCTTCTTTTTACCACCAGATTTTGATTTGGCCGTAGATGATTCTATCACATGAATATCGGCAGGAATTTCAATGGAATATTCTCTTGTCGGCGAATCTGGTAAAGTTATAATAGTAGAAGAATTCTTTGCAGATTTATTCTTACTTTTGGTACTAACTAAACCAATCATACCGTCAGCGGCATGAGACCCTGAAGGAGCTGCAGTTATTTAATTTTGTTTTGGAAGATCGGGGATTTTTTCGTGTTAAGTACTTGACTACGTATAAATAAGGTCAAGCTACCGAGCCTAAGCAATTACTTGCTCTTCAGTAACAACTCCTACCTTAGCCACATCCTCAGTGATTTTAGGTAATAATGATTTAACAAACCATTCTACCAAAATTTGATCCGGGATAAAAACTTTCACTAAACGTCGTCGATGTCACCATTCATGAATATGGTCTGAGATATATGTAGACGTTGACTATTTTAATGAAGTTAATAATTGTATGCCATTGGCATATCTGATAGGCAACTAAAAATGAGTTAAGAATGAAGTGGCTAACTGACTGAAATTGTAAAAAGAGCTTCGTGGTAACTCAATGTACCACTTGGCCGCAAGACCAATTAGAGTGCATTGAAAAAGCCATAATCAAATTGAATCATCTATAATGGAACTAGATGCACACCAGAGGTGATAAGTCATCACATGATTTGATGGATCTTCTCCTGGTTTACTCTCAAATTTCAGCATATCACTAGGAAACTTATTAGGCATTGGTGACCAGTACGGAAGATAGTAAATTGGATCGTTCGTAAGGCATGACAAATCAGGTAAATCCAAAGTTGCAATAAATAGTAACTAACAGTTAATGTCTTGAAAACCTTGGGTCACAAGACCAGCTCTTGGAGGAGGATATCCAGGATAACCTGGAATTGGATTTACATTAGGAATATTATATCCTCCTGGAAGACCAGGATTAACCGAACCAAACTGGGGTTGTTGAGGTTGAGGTTGTTGATAAGTATACCCAGGTTATGGTTGATACTGATAAACTGGGTTTTGCACAGCAGAACTGTATTGATACTATCCCTTGTGTAGTTGGTAAGTGAATTGTTGTTGACTTGTGACAACCATACTTGGACCAGGTTTTCCTATAGGCATCTGAAACGAAGTGTGAATTGTAGGTCCTGACTGGGGTAAAGAGGTCTAAGGAGTTGATACAGGAACAGTAGAAACCAGAGTTGTCGATACTCCAGAAGTAGGTAGGGTAAATTGAACAGAAGCTGTAGTAGCTGCAGCAGTTGTTTGAGGTGGAGTTCGAGGCGAACTAGGCCCATACTGATGAACTACACCCGGTGCAGAAGTTTTAATGGTAGGCTGGAGGAGTTGCTGGGTTGAACAAGAAACCAAAGGTTGTCCAGGTTGAGATGACAACTGCACATTGGGTTGCAAAGTCTGTTGAGATGAATCCCACACCACATTCATTCCAGGGTAACGACCCATAAAAGGTTGAGCATATTGAGGACCATAACCAGGTTGAGTGTAGGACTGATAATTGAAAGGTACATTTCCAGCTCCTTGAACAAATGGTTGACCATAAGGTGGTTGGAAACCTTGAGTTGGGTACTGACCTTGAGGTTGATAACCTTGAGGCACGTACTGAAATTGGGGTTGACGTCGAGCTATATATTGATACTGGGGTTGACCTTGAGGTATATACCAAGTCTGGTGTTGAACTTGAGGTATGTATTATCCCGAAGCTATGTATTGTCCTTGAGTTTGCCCCACAGGCGGTATTTGACTATTATGAGGTTGCCCCCCAGGTGGTATTTGAGCACCTTGAGGTTGCCCCCCAGGCAGTAACTAACTACCTAGAGGTTACCCTCCATGCCATAACTGACTACATTGCGGTTGCCTTCCAGGCAGTAACTGACTACCTTGAGGTTGCGGATTTGGAATAGCACCAGACATCAGAAGAATTTCTTCTACACTCAACGACGGAGTTCCATTATTACCAGTCGATATCCCATGTTCAATGGGTTGAGGAGACACTCTTCAAAAAGTACCAGAAAGTGACTGATACCCTGAAGGAATAGAAGGACTTCCATATAAAAATGTTTCCGGAGTTTGGGAAAACATGGTTGAACATTTTGACATATTTGAAGGAGGATAATAACCTCTAGGCGTAGGATGAAAAGGAATATGAGGTGTTGAAGAAGCAAGACCCATATTTTCTAAAAATTTTTTCAATGATACGTACCAAGCATCACTTCTAAAAGGACTGTAGAAAATTGATTGACGCTCCCTAAGTTCTAAAGTTGGTTGATTTTCAGGGAGAGTTGTATTTTCGTCCGGACTAACAAGTTCTTCAATAGAAATGAGTCTAGAAGGAAGATTTTGGGTAATGACACTTCCTACCCTAGGTGAGACAGGACCACTAGAAGTTGGAGAAGCAAACCCTGAGGATGGAGTAGTAGCAGGTTCAGTTTTAGGTTCAGAAATTTTAGGTTCCTTGATTAATTCACTAGTAGGAGAAATACTACTAGTAACTTTGGAAAATGAAATTGGTTCAGAAATATATTCTACTGCTGGAACTTAATAATCAAGGTGAATAATTAAATATTATTCTCCAGCCTCTGGTGACTCAACTCTACTACCACTAGGTGTGACAAGAGCTCTTAGCCCTTCAAGCTAACTTGGTGTATATTCGGGAGGCTGCTGCCGAAGTCTATGTGATTGTCTCAGTCATTCAGCCACGATTAAATATTTAATTATTTCACATGCTAATAAAGAAAATCTCAATAAAACTACCTAATGTCTCTAAAGAACCAAACAATTGAATCACATAACTAACAATCTAAGAGTTCAAACCACACACAAACAATAACTTTCCATACCAAAAACACTATTTGGTGATGAAATCCAACGTCGCAGAATTCAATATAGAAATGGCAGTTGGAACAGTTTCCCCAACAACCCTACTTAATGAAACAGACTAGCACAAGTTTCTTCACAAAACTGTCTCGAGTGAAGAGAACCCCCAGAGAGTCCAAGCGAGTCTAATTAATGTCTTCTCTAGGTACAGTGAAACCCGTCCTTCACCGTCACCTTAGGAAAGAATCTTAAGATTATGGTCACTAAGGTTACCAACAGTAACTAATACAACTGGGGGAATATTCTACGATCTGATCTATGCGCAAGGGTAGAGTAACAAAGCTCAATCCCCTTGAAGGCTTCTTGACATGATTAATCCGAGATTTACCAACAAGTGACACTAGGCTCCTCGACAATGGTTAATCCGAGGTTTACCATTTTTAATACGCACAAATCTGCTATCTTTCCCAATGAGACAGACTTGATTGTCTCAAAGGTTCAGACATGATCTTGTGATTGACTCTTTTAAGAGGAGCTTCCCAGGTTATATCAATTACAATTGGATTTATTTCTTACTGCAAGATACAACTACTTGTTTGTTTAAACTATCTTGGAGAGTTAATTACTCCCTACTCCAAGATACTAGCCTAAGCTATGTTGCTGATAAGAGCCCTAGAAATAAAAAGATTGCTAGATGAATTTTAATTAAGCGTTATTTTCATTGGTTGTTTCTTAAGTCAATAGGTATGGAGATGAAACTTTGATGGTGTGAAAAATTGATTCCAAAAACACTAAAAATGCACCTAATATGACAAACAATTCATTTTTCTTTTCAATGAATCTCTAGCTAAAGGAAGAGCTGAGAATGAAATTCCTCGAAAAACAAATCTTTCCTTCAACATATAACTGAAGAGAAAAACTTTTTTGTCTTTCCAATAAACTCAAAATGAAGCTACTAATTATGCTCACAAAAATAAATCCCTTTTCTTTTCAACACTCAAAACTACATAAAACAATTCTTTTAAAAGAGAATCTATGATTTCTAGAAAACACACTCAAAACTATGAAAAACTAATCTTGAGATCTAAAAATTTTAAAAACCTAATCGAAATAAAAGCTTCAAATGTTTTTGAGGATGTTTTACTTAGTTATTCAGTAAACTAAGGATTAATTCGTTCAGAATAACAAATCAATCAAAAACACCCAACTATGTTTTCTTTTATAAAAATGAAATTCATAACTTATGATCAAGTTCGTTCAAAGATTTGCAGAGAGAAACGAAATCTATTTCTCACCAAGGGAAGATTTCACAAACCAGCCAGACTTATCAAGAAGGCAAAAGATACCAGGGTGATCTAAGGTTTCTTATGCTTCTAATCTTTAAGTCACTACAAAGACTCAGTGAAGACCAATCCAGTCATGCAAAACTTCTAGAAATTTATTTAAAACACAACACCAATGGAACTTACTCAAAAGAGACTTTTTACAGGACACATGCAGATCTGGGAAGAGATTAAAAGTAATAAACTAATCCTAAACTTAACTGGATGAAAGGATTGTAGGTTTTTCAAAAATTTAAACAGGGTCCACAGGGTTCCAGTAAAACCAGATGCGGTATCGCTCTATGCAGTAAAGTAACAGTGCAAAGATGTCTGCACTGTAATATAAATAGAACATGCGGTTCTCCTAAAAATTTCTAAAAAGCATAAAACAATCTAGGACCTAAAAACTACCCAATCCCACACACATCAAGCAAAAACCAGAAACAAAAATCAAGTTTCTCAAGTCAAAGATAAAGGAAAAATAAAAAAGCAAATCTCGTGCCTAGTAGAGTCGCCAATTTGTTGGTCAGATAAATCATTCTTGTGGACAAGACCAATCTCCCTAGTATCAACAGATATCTAGCAACAAATAGGACAAGCAAATCTACCTTTCTCTAAACATATTGTGATTCATTAATAAAAACTAAAGAGGTGTTTTAGACCCTACCTTAAGTCCAATGCTAGTTTGTGGCACCATGCTCGAATAGTTCCGAAAGAGTTTCCTTTTAAGAACTTGCAATAAAAAACAAGCACACATCAAATAACACCTACATAGCTAATGTAATAAATCACGTTCATCATGGTGATCAAGGAATCCATGAAATAAACCATAAAACAAAGCTTATTGAGAAAAATAAAGTTGATTGTATTAACTTTGAAATAGAAGAACTTTACAACCTTTGGTGCCTTGATGCTGTACAAGCTCTTCCCAAGGTCTAAACAGGAATCTCCTCTACTTTGACAAGCCTCATTCACTTCCAAATGAGATCAAAAGGTATGTAATCTCTCCTCTCAAAATCTCAATTAGGAAGACTAAGTTCCAGGAGCATTTACCCTCAAAAAAATCCAGCTTTCAACCTCTCAAGCAACTAGCCCAATGCTTCATTTTATAGTGCAAAGGAAGGAGGTTACAGGTCCACCATTGAAGGGATAAAGTCCTTCTTCAAAGGGATAAGCTCCTCACATCAAGGGGTTACCTCCTTAAGGCATGGGATGAATGAACCCTCAAGGAGCGAACTTGCCACCTCAAGATTGCCTCTAGAAGCTTCTAGAAAGGACTTAAAGTGATTTTTTAAGAATGTACTTGCGCCTTTTTAACTTTTACAGGGGTCTGTACCCATAACACAGAGACAGAGTGGTCAGGTGCACAAGGGACATGACCAATAGGTGCGGTACTACAACTAATGCTAAGAGAAATTGCAGAACCAGAGTTTTGGAGATTTTTAAGGTCTTTCTCTTATTTTCAAGGCTTGAAATGAAGAACTGAGGTTTAAGACTTGCAAAGGAGGAAGGTATCAGTGATGATAGACTCACACTAATTGTAGAATGTCAAGGTGACAACTTTTGTGCAACAAATTTCCCCCTAAAGTGCAATGTTTATAATAGATGAGGATGGTTTTGTCATCTAAGAAGAGTGAAGTACTTTATCATTTCAAGAATCTTCTTGGTTATAACCTGGTTGGAACCTACAAAAACATTCAATGCAAAATATATATGTATACAAACATATCATCACTGAGGTAGGCATTCCCATACTCAGATCAAAACTGACTAGAAAACTATCTAAATTGCTCTGATACAGGAATGATTTTGTAATACATCACAAGTTTAGACATATGTAGACACAGTATGGGCGCAGCCATCTGTTTATGAATAGTCCACTATATAATGAATAACAAAATTCCTTGCAGTCTGGATGGTGGAAACTAGATCCAGGGTCTTGATTTCTGCTTCCCGAACTAGTACGATTCTATCCATGTGAATGAATGTGTCGAAGTCGAACATGGTAGAAACCACTTGATTACTAGTCAATGATATAAATTGTTAACAAGTGTGAGAGGAACCACCAATAATGTCAATGGCCCTCAAAGTACTCTGTACAATCCATGAAATGTGAATAAATGAGTCTATGTCGAACACGTCACATAATCCTTTGATCGAAGGTCAATGATGCAACCTATCGTAAAAGGCGAGAAACCTGCCATTAAGGGATGCAGATTCCAAGGTACTGATGATTTCTAAATCATCTTTCTAGATAATGAGTTGGAGTCGATAGAAAGCGATCCATCGTAGGCAAGACCACAACACAAAATCATAGATCAAGTTTTGAAGAAATATATTTGGCAAGGACTAACTCAGTAATGGTCAAGATGGATGACAGATATTTTGCAAATGAATGGTTTATTTGAACTGGCCTCTTGAACACATAACGACACTATAGATGGTTTGGTGACAATTGACCCAAAGCTAATACCTAGAAATCGACTGAAAACTTTCAATATGGTTTGATTAAATGTTAGGCAAAGGATTTCCCAACCCAGGTGAACAAAAAGTGTCATGTTCAAGATTGGTTAACTGCTTTTCTAAACAAAAAGTATAGCAAACAGGTTCATTTTTCTCTCTTTTCCTCCACCATTTCTGGTAAGCACCTCTTTATTTTTGACAAGCTTGAGGTGGATAACATTTGCTTGACTATATGCTCATCCTTCGAATGAGTCCAACTTAGTTTAAAATTTGAACTCTAAGAAGGAGTGGTCCGTTCCTGTTTGAAATTGAATAGGTCATTTACTGTTAAATTTTAATGAGTCCAGTATAGGAGAAACTCAGTGTTTTTCAATTTTAGGGAGTCAAACAAAATACCTAGAGAACGCACTAGTATTCAATTCTCCACGCACTAACAGCTCCACGCACACAGGTATTATAGTGCTCCCACCAGAGAAAGGTTCTCAACGCACCAGGTATATCAGCACCAGCACACACACGCAACAAGGAACATCCACGCACCAGCGCTAATCCTTGACCAGCGCTCAGCTGTGCTCCAACATCGCTTTGATACCACTTGTTGGTCCCAGATGCATAGCTAAATCACATAAACATACAACAGAAAATATCATGCACATAAGACACAGGAATTAACGTGGTTCACCCAACCAATCTGGGCTACGTCCACACAACATAGGCATCAGAAATTTATTAATTAAACAGGAGATTACATCAAGAAATCATCACAAAAACCTCTCACATTCTTAGCCATCATCCGAATGATTGCCTGTTATATAGCATAGAGAATATAACAGCCTCATTAACTCCCTCACATTAAATATAGGAGGCTTTAACTCCCTCCCAACAACCTAGAGCTAATCTAGGAACTGAATTCCTATTGTTGTCACCTACAGAGATTTCTGCCTATTTCACTTCAAACAGAAAATCTCAATAAAAAACCTATATGAATGTTAAATTATATTATTCAAACAAATTATATTTTTCTTTTATGAGCTAAGCAGAGCCTAAGATGGATTCAACTCTAAACTTGAATGGAAGAACAATTTTCCCACTAATGGGATTCTATTAGTAGAATTCTATGACACTCGAAACATTGCTTTGTTATTTCAATTTGTCTTTCATTTTTATTATATAGTAAATTTAATAAGAGGGAAAAACTTGATTGAATATGTTTATGTACCATTCTAAAAATTATATTTGTTAGAGTGTGATATTTCATGTTGGACAAAAAGTTTGATTTTTTCTTTTTTATCTTTTTTTTCATTAGACATTTGAAGAATATATAGGTCTTTCATTTTTATTTATTTCCTTTATTAAACATTGTGTATGTGCTATTTTACAAATTAGGCTGGATCAAATGCAATTATACACTAAAATGACATAGTTTTTTTTTTTATTGGACATATGAAGAATAATTATGTCTTTCATTTTTATTATATTATTAATTTAATATGCAACAAATAGCTAATTTAATGTAGTGGATTTACGTTTTATAAATCATATTATTTATAAAGGATATGTTTTACATTGGACAAAATGTTCTTATACATTAAAATTTCATCATTCTTGTTATATATATGTATATATATTTGATTGGATATGAAGAATAACTACTAATACTGTATACATTAAATTGATTGCGATAATTGTATGTTTGAATTGTGTATGTTGAAACACTGTAAACACATTGTATCAAGTGATTAATAGTAAATGTAGTGAATAATGTTTTTCTCTTAAAATGACTTATACCAATTCAATTGGAAGACCATGTAGTGCTAGGGATGAGGACTAAAATGAGGCATTGATTGGTAACACTTCTCTTCAAGTGTAAAGCTACTAGCACTGGTGGGATCACCACCTTTTTTCCTTAAAATAAGCTTTCATCAATTTATTCATGAAAAGGTTTTATTGAATTAATATTTTCTTAATATAGTGAATGATTCATTTTCATTTGTTTGAAATTTTATATATTTTTTTTTTTTTGTAAATATAACTAATTCTATTATGGTACAAAAAAGTTACAGTGCCGGCATTACATTTGAGTTACATTTGCCACCGTGGGTCGGCAATCTGGACAAGAAGACATTGAGTCTGAGCCTGTGCTCAGTGAGCTCTCCGTGGACCTCAGACCATCGCTACAATAGTGTTCAAAACATCTAAAGTTGACCCATCCTCGCTCTGCTATCGCAGAGGAAGATTTACAGACTTTGTTCAGACGCTGGTTGATCATAAACGCTATTTAACATGACCATTACAGATTTACAGGCTAGGAGCCATGACAGAAAGACACATAACTGACTCGGACACATAACTGACGTGTACCAAAACTGACACATACCAATGACACGCTGTCAGACCTCTGGACGTCCACGCGGCATGCTCAGGTGTAAGGGCTGGGTGTCGCCTCCACTGATGGCGGGATGAAGTGGCCATCAGGTTCCTCCACCACCGGGCAGCCTGAGAATTCAGAAGTGCTGGAGTCTGAGTGCTGAAGTGCTGAGCCTCCACCACTTGGTCCAGCAGCGTGTCGCGCCATTTCACTCTCGGCCTCCACAGGCTGAGATTGCTGCTCCCTGGTAGACGAAGGTGGAAGTAGAGCTGCTGGGTCGCCCGGCCTGTCATGGTGCTCGCATTTTTCAATGCGCACCGAGACGAAGTACACTGCGTTATCCATGATGCAGGAGTGCCTGAAACGAGTGGCAGAATGACCCCCGAACGGACAAGCCATGGACCGCCCTCTGCCGCGCCCTCTTCCTCGTTGCTGTGGCGGGCGAGTGCCTTCTGAGGAGTCAGAGGATTGAGGTCCAGCGGCCACAGACCTAGCTCTCGAACCCCCCCTCCTGCAGGCGCCCCTCTGTCGTTCTCTCGGCATGTTGCCCTCTCAACGTTGTCAATGCTGCACTGGGGAAGCCGCGCAGGAGAGCCAACACAACTATTCTTCCAAGACCGAGCTCGGGCCGGCAAGAAAATGGTGCCCAGACAGAAAACAAGCCAGGCCCGACCAGTTAACCAGGTGGAGCAATTCCGACAGACCTTGCGAACAATTCTGGGAGCCAAAGCATTCAGGAAGGCTGCACTATGGGCGTTCTGACTCCTTTTGCCCCTCAAAACCACCAGGCCGCACCAGAAATCAACTAATACGCTCAGGATGAAGCCTGGTTGCTCAGAACCAGAGCTTCTCCCATCGGCACAATGAACCTCTCGGCACATCGATCCAGAACCCCAGTCAATTAAGCCTGTAGCAGCGTTGGAGGGACGGTAATTAACGCTGGCCGGACGGCTTCGAGAGCCTTCGGTCCAGATGTCACGAGGCGGCGGCCACTTGGCTGTTAATGCGACCGTCCTCGCCCATAAAAGCCTAGCTAACACCCGCATCCGGGAGTAGGAGGTCCTGAGTTGCCAGAGACAGGCAATCATTCTGAAGTTGGTGATTTGTTGTATCATTGAGCTTACCTGAGTAGGGGGGGCCATTCAGTTCAACTCCTTGATTGGCTAAGTGATCAGCAACTTTGTTGGCTTCTCTCTTTACATGCTGGAAGGAGATGCTGTTGGTTCCTTTGAGCCTGACTTCCAGGGATTCTAGTCTTCTAAGCAGTCGCCAACTGGAGGATACTTTGGTTGCAGGAGTTCCAGATTGAATTCTTATGGCGGCGTTGATCAGAATCTGGGAATCTCCCTCGACAGTTAGCGGATAATAACCGTGTTGATCTGCAATGCCTATACCTGTCCAAAGTCCTTCCAATTCAGCTACATTGTTGGTGTCGTGCCCAATCGAGCCAAAGAATATGTGCTGAATGTCCCCTTTGTCATTGCGAATTGCTCCACCAAATCCCGCTGGTCCCGGATTCCCCTTTGCTGCTCCGTCGAAATTTAGCTTGAAGGTATTCAGGGTCGGGGGAGACCAGTGAGAGGGGGAGACAGCCTTGCGAGATGTCTGAGATGCGGTGGGGGAGAGATGGGAGACATGAATATCCCATGACTTCCATACACTTATCTCGTGGGGAGAAGACGGCCAATCTGAATCCTGCCAGGTCCGGAGCAGAAGGGTTTCTTGAATATTTTGCTTGAATAACGTCCAGAGGATGTCTGGGGGGCGACTCTTACTATTGAAAACTCTATTGTTTCTTTCCTTCCAGATGGTCCAATATAGAAAGCCAGGGATTAGGGTCCATAGAGTGTTCAGAAGGGGGCTTTGATAAGGCATTTTGGGCCAGGTTCGTAAGAGATTAGCAATGTCTGCTTGGCAGTTGCCTGATCTTTGTGTGCATCTATTTATGTTATCCCAAAGAAATCTGGCAAGTGGACAATATTCCATTAGATGAAGCATGGTTTCAGAGTGAAGTGAACAGTTTGGGCATTGAGAGGGCCCTGTGAAACCTCTGCGTTGCAGGTTATCCCATGTCAGAATTCGATTTTTGCTCAGGAGCCATAAGAAAGTGGAGACCTTGGGCCATATGGGCGATTGCCAGATGTTGCTCCATAACTGATCTTTGTCATTGGTGTTTGGAGCGTATCTAATATTATAAGCCTCCTTAGTTGTGAAGACCCCTTTGATAGTGTGACCCCATCGTAATCTGTCCTGTTTGTCTGACTTTTTGATCTTCCGCTGTTTTAGCTCCTGCTCAATATCCTCATGAGATTCTCCCTGCCAGTTCTCCTGCCAGGTATGCGCTGGCTTCCATTGTTGAAAATCTGTGCCTTCAGTGGGTATCCAAAATTGGGTGATGCTTTCCAAGTTGTTGCGCTGCATGTAGTTTTGCTAGAGCGGTTTTAGAAAGATCGTAGCAAGCGGTGGGAGTTGCTGCCATGAGTCCTGCCAGAACCGCACAGAGTCCCCTGCTCCAACATCCCAGAAGCTGTTTTCTTGAATGAAAGAGCTTTGAAGGCTAGCAGCATTCCATATCAGTGATCCTGAGCTGCTAGGATTGAATCGTATTAGATCAGCCCAATTACTTCCCGAGGCATATTTGGCTTGCCAGAGCTTCGCCCATGGTATGTGTGGTTTAACTAGCCAGCTCCACCATATCTTGGCGCCCATAGTATTGTTGCTGTGGAGTGGGTCCCTGAGTCCCAGACCTCCTTTTGACTTTTGCTGGCACACCTCTGACCATTTTACTAAGGCCCATTTTTTATTTAGACCCGATGATCCCCAGAGAAAGTTTCGTTGTAGATTACGAATACCTTTCAGGACCCATTTCGGAGCAGCAAGAATGGAGAAGAGATAAAGAGGCATAGTTTGAAGCACCGATTTTATTAGGATCAAGCGGCTAGCTATGTTGAGAGTCCTGAACGTCCATGAAGATAGTTTTGCTTCAAGCTTGTCCAGGAGCGATTTCCATGAAGATTGATTGAGAGCTGAGAGCATAAGAGGGGCACCAAGATATTTAGATGGTAGCGCTGCCGTGGAGAAGCCGAGGATGCGATTTATGTTTCGCTGAGTTGCAGGGGGCGTGTTGAAGAAGAAGAGTTGAGATTTAGAGGCGTTTATGGATGTGCCTGAGGCGTCTGAGAAGAGATCAAGAAGAGCTTTGAATGATTTGGCTTCAGCTGAGGAGGGGTGTCCAAACAGCATCGTGTCATCAACAAATTGTTGATGCGAGGAAGGAGGTAGACCATGGAGGGCAATACCTTTGATGGTTTTAGAGGCGACAACATGATGAATGAGGCGACTGAGACCTTCCGCCATTAGGACAAAAAGGAAGGGGGAGAGGGGATCCCCTTGCCTGATACCTCTCGAGGGGCGGAAAGGCTTTGAGGGAGAGCCATTGAGAAGGATGGAGAAGCTAGGCGAGGAAATGAGGTTCATTATCCAGCGAGTCCAGGTGGGACAAAAGCCAAAGGCAATAAGCATATGCTGAATATATTCCCAACTGAGTTTATCAAAAGCTTTTGAAAGATCAAGCTTCATGATCATTCCTGGCTTTCTAAGAACTTTCAAGGAGTGAATAACCTCATTGGAAAGTATGATACCGTCCATGATTTGGCGACCTTCGACATAACCAGTCTACTCTGGAAGAATAAGAAGAGGCAGGAGGGGTTTGAGTCTATTGGCGATGACTTTGGATATGAGCTTGTAAATGACATTGCATAGGGCAATGGGACGAAATTTGTCTGGCGTATGAGCTTCCTCCCCTTTGGGAACGAGCGCAATGAAGGTGGAGTTCAAGGAGGGGAGGAGCCAGTGCATGGTTCGGGATTCCTCTACCAGATCCCAGATTTCGCTACTTATTAGATCCCAAAATTCATGAAAAAAGTTAGCAGTGAATCCATCTGGACCGGGTGCCTTACCGTCCTTGAGCTGCGCCATCGCATCCTCTACCTCTTGCTTGGAGACCGGTTGTAGAAGGCTTTTGTTATGATCTTCTGTAATGAGTTTGGGAATATGCCTTGTAATCTGTAAGATGGCCTCCGTCCTGCTTCTTGTAGGCTCTTTGAGAATATCTTGGAAGTGGTCTCTTAGCTCTGTTTCCATGTCTTCATGCCTTTCAAGTTTCTCCCCCTGGCTGTTGTTGATGAAGGCAATATTATTAGTCATTCTTCTCTGGATAGTAGTGCGATGGAAGAATTTGGTGTTTTTTTCCCCTTCCTTGAGCCATTTTACTCTGGACTTTTGACGCCAGAGTATCTCCTCTTGCGATCTTCTTGCCTCTAGGGCTGTCCAAAGGTTGTGCTCTTGTTGGGCTAGTTCTTCTGTCCTCCCTTCTGTGATAATGATTTGTTGGAGAGCCTTCATGTCCTGTTCTAAATTTTTCCTAGACTCTGTGATATTTCCAAAATGATTTTTGTTCCAGGCCTTCAACACTTGCTTAAGGTGCCTTAGTTTTTGCTGAAATATGTACATTTTGGCACCTGCTGGAGGGGCGAAGGTTTTCCAAGCGGTCTGTACTGTTTCCTTGAAGTTTGGGTGACTGGACCAGAAAGCTTCGTAGCGAAAAGGTCTATTGCTTGGTTTCCCGGGTCTGGTCCACTTCAGCATGATGGGCCAGTGATCCGATCCTCCTTGAGTCAGAATGGAGGCTTGAAATTCTCCCCCCAGGTGAATGGCGCAGTCTGAGAGTAGAAATCGATCAAGATGAGAGGCAATGTGGTGTATTCCTCTGCGTTTGTTCGTCCAGGTGAAGGTCCCGTTTGAAGTTTGCACATCGATGAGAGAATTTGTGCTGATGAACTCCCTGAAGCTGGTGCTATCGTCTTCTAGTTTCCTGCGCCCTCCTGTTTTTTCTTCTAGGTGCGTGATGATGTTGAAATCGCCCCCACTGATCCAGAGTGGGTATCGCCTGGAAGAGTTTAGATTTGTTAGCGCCTCCAGCGCTTTTATTTTGAGTTGTGTGTCTTGAGGAAAGTATGTATTGGTTAGATGGCCATGAATATCTGTACCAATGAGATGAAAAGTGGCCTGAATGAAATGCCGGGTTGCCTGGAAATCTTGCATATGGAGGATCTGCGGATTCCAGGCCATGGAAAGTCCACCTGATGCCCCCATTGCATCAATAGAGATGGATTGACTTCCACTCCAAGTCTTACTAAAGAGCTGCTCTATGGCTATGATGGAGCTCTTAGTTTCTTGAAGAAATATTATTGCTGGTTTTTCAGACTGTATCATGCTTCTTAACATTCTGTGTTTTGCAGAGCTGTTGAGCCCTCTCATATTCCAGGAGATGAGCTTCATGAGGAACTGTGCGGTTGGGCCTTATAGAACCTGGTTAATTTCGGGAATCTCCCTGATTCCATTAATTGTTCACCTAGGATGATGGTTCGCTGCAGCTCTGTTTTGCGTCCTCGTTTCTTAGTTTCTTTTAAGATTTTCCTTCCATCCCATGGGCTACCTGCCTGGACTCCTAGGCATTTTTTGTGCTGAGCTTTGTTTAGTACTACCTCCAATCTGTCTATATCCCCAGGGTGTATGTTGGTGTAGGCTTTCTTCTTGCATGCTTCCTCCAATTTGAGGATGTCCAACCCATCCAGACTTACAGTTTCCATGTCTTCCTCCATATTGATGGGAACATTCATTTGATCTTCCATTGCTTCTTCATGTAGGCTGAGAGCGAGAGCGGCATCTAGTTCCATGTCTGAGATCTGTGGATCTTTTTCTGCCATTGGCATTTTTTGCTTTGACTTTAGAGGAGCTCCTATTATCTCTGAGGCAGATAGGTGTTGAGGGTTTTGATGTGCTGTGGCCTCATGCATGGGGGGCGGAGAGGCAGAAGAGCTTTGTTTGATCTGAGGATCAGAGAGGTCCTTAGGAGTGAGGATCTGGAATTTGTTCGAGGTATCAGGCTTCGAATGGCTGGAGGAGGGATCTTTCTGGGGTTTTGGAGAGGAGGGGGCAGCATTCGTCTTTTTAGCATGTCTTCGGCGCTGGGGGATTTTGACAAATCCATCGGAATCTTGAACAGGCTCCTTAGCTGTGGGCTGGCTTTGGACGTTCAGAGGACATTCCCTAAACAAGTGCCCATGTTGATGGCATTTTCTACAGCGGAAAGGAATATGTTCATAGTCAAGAGGTTGAATCCATTCATAATCATCGTGATATAGGCTTACCGATTCCGCAAGGGTCTTTTTGAGTTGCAGCTGGATGCAAATCCTAGCATAGGAAGTAGATCCTCGCCTCTTTGTCTCCTCAGCAGTCTTGAGGAAGGTTCCAATGCTGTTGCCGATGTCTTGTAGAGTTTCTTCTTTCCAGTATTCCGTGGGTAAAGAGTACATGCGGATCCATACCGGCACCTGACTTAGGTCTTCTGTGTCTGGATTGAATCTGGGTTTCCAATCCCGCAGGAAGAGACCCGCTGAATTGAAGAAATAGGGGCCACCTTCAAATACTCTGGTTTTATCTTCTAAGCAGGTGAAGATGACCGTGAAGAAGCCTTTAGGGCCCATGAGCACCGAGACATGCCCTTTAGGCTTCCATTTTGAGGCGATCCACCCGTACATGGCTTTTTCTGTAGGCCAGAAGCCCAAAAATTTTCCGATGAGTGCATGATCTGACATATATTGTATCTCGCCATTGATTCGTTGGCTTGGCAGCTCCACTCGAATTCTCTCTGGCGCTTTGGGGATGCATGTTGTGGATCTTGTCCTTGTCTGTGTCGTGTTAGGATTCTCTGGCATTTCTTCATCAGTCTGTGCTGTCTGATCTGGATCTTGTGGCTGTTCAGAGTTCTGTGTCGACTCAGAGAACGGATTCGCGGAGGCCTGTGTTGTTTCGGGTGCGCCGTCAGCTGGGATGAGGAAGCGCGTAGGAGGGGAAGGCTGGGTGCCCGCCCCTCCCGTTTGGGAGGACATATTGCGCTGAGCAGTCAGACTCTATCAGCGTTACCGGTATCGTTTTTGCAATGAGCACCGTGTGCGTCCCGTGAGCGAAGAGCAGGTCTGCGCATTGGCAGCCAGTTGCAGAGCTCTGCTAGGGTTTCAATCCGGTTATTGCATAAAGCTATTTTAATAATATTATTATTGGAAATAAGTTAAATTATTCTATTATATTCTAATTTATGGAAATAATTTAAATTAGGTAAAAATATATAAATTAAATTTATGGTTAGTTAATGATAAATTATTATTATTATTATTAATATAACAGTGAAATTAGGTAAAAACATAAATGAAATAATATCACTGGTTGATTTAAAAA
>APFE031579993.1:54049-77553 GCA_000404065.3 Pinus taeda | reverse complement strand
AAAACTAACCATTAAAAGTATTTTATTTATCTATATATTTTTACCTAATTTAACTTATTTCCATAAATAATAATAATATTAAATTAATAAATAATAATTTGACCTGGGTCCTAAGGTCAAAATTAGCCGTTAGTCAATTTAGCCGTTGGAGACTCTGCTCATACTATTTAACATGCTAAGCTGGATCTGTTTCTTCAACTTGTCCTGTCAATGAACCACACTGGTTGGTTCGAAACGCGTCGACAAATGTCTGTCTACATGTGATTTACGCTTAAGTTATTCTTTCAATCCATAATCTTTTATTATATCAAAATAATTTTTTACATCCAGCACAGAGTACATGGTTCAAAATCCAGCATCTAAGGCCTGGGTTATATTGCCTCATACATATGTTATATATACAAAAACTTTAAAAACACTACTATCCAAAATTAGTCATGCTCATGCTGATGGAAACACAATACAATGTGAATAATTTGACTTTGGAGGCCATCGAAATGAGAGGAATGCATCTCCATGGTGTGCCTTTGTAGGTGTTCAAACACATCATCTAGACACATAGGCGATACCCCCAAGGTAAATCCGTCGATATTGTGGGTGAATTACTACAAATCATTGGACTCCTCTCCTTCCTCCTTCTGCCTGACTAGTTCCTAAAATTCTTGGGATGTGTAGGTTTTAACACTGTACAGAAATATACAAAACAAAAATATACAATGTCGAGAACATAAAACAAATTATATACACAAAGATTTCCCCTTGGATCCCAAAAACTGGGAATACCAGATTGTTTTTTCATCATACTCCTTTCAATGTTATTATTATATATGTGTGTGTGTGTGGAAGCATTCATAAACCCCTAATCCATTGTCCCTGGATTATAATATAATCGTAGTTCCCTTGACCGGATCTACAAAATACCATGGGAAGAAAACCATCATGTCCAAAACCATGTGAAAACCATATGCACAAAACCATGGATAGGTACATCCACCATATATGGTTCCACCCCCCATCCTTGGGTCCACCCAACTATTTTGGGTTTGCATTAAAAAGAAAAAAAAAAAACATTGGGGCATTGCCCTTGACCCCATGACGTGTGGAAAGAATATAACACACACCCAACATTCTCCCACTTGTTGTTTTATTTCCATACAGGGGGTCCTAGGAGAGCTTAGTCATTGGTCTAGGGCTATAATTCCCATTGTTTCTCTACACCAAGAAATATTCTCAGTGCTCACAAACTTTGTCAATGCATCTACAATATTCTTCAAAGTGTCCACCATTACTAGCCACACCTTTTTGTCTTCAACCATATCCTTCACAAAATAATATTGAACATCATTGTGCTTTGTCTTTGAATGACAAGTAGGGTTCATTGCCAAGAAAATTACACTTTGGCTGTCATAGTCTATCCTTATATCTCATTGTACCAACTCCGTACTTGAACACAATCTCTGCAACCAAACTACTTCCTTGCTTGCATGAGTGGCTACCATTTATTAAAACTATTTAGTTGAAAGTCCAACTATACACTGTCACTTTCTCATCCAACTGAATTCTCCTCCAAATAGGTTAAACACATACCCACTTGTAGATCTTCTATGATCTAGATCTACAACCTAGTCTACATCAACAAATCTATGGATTTCCAAAACTCTATCCAATCCTAGTCTTCCTTGGTAGCACAAATCATAATCGCTAGTGCCACACAAATACCTAAAAACCCACTTCATTATTGCCCTAAACTTTCTCAATACTCCCATTACATGTGCAATGCCTGGTCTAGTGCAAACCATTGCATACATCAAGCTACCAAATTCACTCACATATGGAACAAAGGACATGTCCTCTTCCTCTACCCATGTCTTGGGACATTGTTCAACAAATAACTTTACACCTACAAGAATAGGAACCTTGACTAGTTTACTATCCTACATATTAAACCTTTGCAATATTGTCTTGACACACTTCTTCTGGTTTAACTAAATCTTCCTCTTTGCCACATCTCATTTAATTTCCTTGCCCAATATATAGTTTGAAACACCAAGATACTTCATGACGAATTTGGAGGACAATTGTGTATTCAAATCTTGGATTATTTCTTTGTCATTTTTAACAAACAACATATCATCCAAGACCAAATAAATAACAAGGTAACCAATTAATTTAAAATACAAATAATGATACTCTTTTCTCCTTGTGAAGTTGAGTCCCCATATATATGTATCAATGTTTTGATACCACATCCTTGGTGACTTTTTTGACCCCTATAGAGACTTTTTCAACCTGCAAACTAGTTCTTTCTTACCTTCATTGCAAAGATTTATAGTTGCTTCATGTAAATATCTTCTTCCAGATCCCCATGAGGGAATGTTGTCTTCACATCCATCTATTCTACCTAAAAATAAAAAGCAACAACAATAGATAAAAGTAATTTAATAAAAGCTAGCTTGTCCACAAGATTAAAAATATCACCAAAATAAATTCCTGACATCTGAGAATAACCTTTTGCTACCAATCAAGCTTTGTATTTATCCACCTTGCCTTTTTCATTCATATTCTTTTTAAACACCCATTTTCTTCCAATGGGTTTCCTTCTAGCTGGCAACTCCACCAAATCCCAAGCCTCATTTTTGTCCAAAGATTCCATTTCTTCAACCATGGCCTCCTTTCAGATTTTTCATTCCTATGAATCCACTGCCTCCCTAAAATTTCTAGGATCATCGTTAGTAATAGATAAAGAAAAAATTGAACAAAAAGAAGATGGAATATACCTCTCTGGTTGCCTTCTCTCTCAAACTGATCTCCTCAAAACTGGAGTTTGCGACTCTTCCTCTTTTGATACTTGTTCCTTCAACTCAAACTCTATATTCTCAAGTTTCTTTGGTAGGACTTCATGTTTAATAACATATTTCACCTCTATAAACACCACATCTCGATTTTACACAACCTTCCTTGTTTCTAGGTTCCAAAGCTTATAACCTTTTAAACCATCCTTATACCCAATAAAGGTGCACCTTTTATATTTACTATCCAATTTAGTTATTTTCTCCTTTGGAACGTGTACATATGCATCACATCCAAATAGCCTTATATGTGAAAGAGAGGATTTATTACAGTTCTATACCTCATGTGGAGTCTTATCCTCCAATGTTGATGAAGGTGGTCTATTAACCAAGTAACATATAATATCTAATGCCTCTACCCAAAATTCCTACCCTAATCCAATTCCACTAAGCATGCTTCTTTCCTTTTCCATCAATGTCTTGTTCATTATTTTTGAAACTCCATTTTCCTGAGGTGTGTATGGAGTAGTCTTTGTTTGTGATATAGCACAATTCTTACATAATTATTCAAATTCCTTCTTGCAAAACTCTCCACCATTATTTGTCCTCAAACCTTAATATTCTTCTTCGTATGATTTTCCACTAGAACCTTAAATTCTTTAAACTTGTGAAAAACTTCAAATTTCTTCCTGAGGAAATACATCCATGTATTCCTTGAGAAGTCATCTATAAATGAGACATAGTACATAGACTTACCCAGAGATGGAATTGAAACACGTCCAAACATGCATCATTGTGCATAAGCTCTAATATCCCTTTCGCCCTCTAACACCTGAGGGGAAAGTCACCTGATTTTTCTTTCCATATACACAATGTTCACAAAAATCAAAATCTAGAGAGAATTTAGACAAATATTTCTACCATACCATTACCATGTAGTATTCAAAGGCCCTTCTCTCCAATATGTCCAAGTATTTGATGCCATAGCATGGTATTTTCTCCAGAGACCACTATATTTTTAGCTCCACTTTCAGGAACCACAGAATTGTTGCATCCATAATTAAAATTACTTCGCATAAGCTTGTATAGAGTTCCAATCTAAACTTCCCACATCAATACCAATTCTCCCTAAACCATCTTATAGGTATCTTTCTCGAACACTATTTTTACACCTACATCATCCATCTTGCTTATAGAAAATAGATTTCTAGCCAATGCAGGAATACAAAGAACACCAAGAAGTGTTATAATCCTTCCATCTTGTAACTTTAGCTTTCATTTGTTGGAAATAATATTGAGAGGGGGGGAGGGGTGGTGAATCAGTATTATCAAATCAATAATCTTTTCATTTTCATAATCAAATTCATATATGTTACTTCAGTTAAGGATACCCACGTGTATACGCAACTGTGTTTAATGCAACTAGCGTATATCCAGTAAACTTATGATTCAGTTAGTTGATCTTCAATGAGTGCATCAGAACATTATTAACCATATGAACAGTAAATAGGTGCAGTAAAACAGAACAGATCATCAGACATAAGAAGCACACATGAACACCATGATATAAGGTGGAAACCCAATGTGGGTGAAAACCACCTGCTGCAATTCGACTCTATCTCCTTTTAATAAGAAACTTATTTTTACAATATTTCTGTACTGGTGCAGTCTTAGGCTACTACGCAGGCTTCTACCTATAGAAGGCTACAACCTTCTCTTTTCTTCTAGGGAACACGTTTCATAAATTTTCAGAATGGATCCATAAATACAAACAATCATCACTGTAATACAATCATTAATTCTGAATCACCCAATAACTGAATCACTGAAACCCTGTCATCAAAACAAAGTCACCAGAACATAGACCAGAGCCCAGAACTCTGCAACAACCATTAGAACGAATAACAACATGAAATATCAAATCTCATAATGTATATGCTACTTGACTGTGTCAAACCAGTGTGTATACACCCTTTCACCAGAGAGAACCCGTGTATAGATCTGAAAATAATTACTTATACCTTCACTAATTTTAAACTTCATATATACCCAAAACAAAAGATATAAAGGATAAGACATGTGTCAGTATTCAGATCTATTCATGATCATACCATATAATGATAATGCATTTTAGTATTCATGATCCTGGTCCATCAACCTTTATCAACCGCATCAGTGCCTCCTTGGTTTAGATCAAGCAAAGCATCACAAATCCATAACCAGCATACTAGATCTCACACTTCATCAGATATTCATCACTTTCACACTTGCACCCTCTTGGCCTAATGATCTTCTCCTTATATAGTCTTAGGCCTTACTCACTACCATGGTCCAAAACCATGTAGAAACAATACCTTGGACCCAATACCTGGGGTCAACTCTTCGGACCAAATACCATGGACCAATACCCAAATACCATGGACCAAACACCATGGACCAAAACTTAGATTCCCAACATGTACACATCGTTCCTTCGGTAAACATGTGTGTGTACGTATATGCGACTTGGTATATGGTAAACCTGCGTGTATACGCATATTGCCACAACGAACCTATGTATACCTCTCTGATCATTCTAGCTATACTATGATCTGTCATCAAGGACAACACCTGTATCATACTTGTATCATAATGCCAACATAATTTTCCAATTCCCATGATTTTTTCCTTCCTGTCATCACTAGGAAGATATCACCATCATCATATTTCTCGTACTTGTAGAACCACTCCCTATGGGGTGGTAAGTGAAAGGATGCACCTAAATTAATCAATCATGCCTCATGATCTACATGTGTACTTGAAGAAGAATCCAAGTACACAACCCCACCTTCATATGAGGTGGTTTTCACCTCTGCAGAAGGAGCATCATTAAATCTATTTCCTTTCTTAAGAACCTTAGATCTAAAATCCTTTTTGTAGTACCCTTCCTTTCTGCATTTCTAACATACCTTCATAGATTTTTCTGGAGGTTTAGATCTCCCTCTAGGTTTAGATATCCCACTGGAGAAAATATTTTTTTTCTCTTCTAGGACCGTCCTCTCACAGACAAGACATCTCAATTATTTCTCTCCATATTTTTCTGTCTCATCTCCTCCAACAATAAGTATGAGACTATGTCATCAAACTTCAAGGTAGTTGTATTTCTACCTATAGCAACAACTAGACTATCCCATGAATCTGGTAGAGAAAATAGTAGATTGTTGCACTTATCTTCATCTAAAATTTCAATATCAATGGATAACAACTGGCTTACCATAGTATTAAAGCTGTACAGATGCTCTATCACCTAGTCTCCATACTTCATTCTTAGGTTATACAATTTATTCTGCATGAATTGTTTGTTCACTAGAGACTTATATTGATCCAAATTCCCTAAATTTTCCCACAAATCTTTTGTTGTAGCTTCTCCTAAAACATTCAACAATACCAAATCAAAGATAGAAAACCATATTGTGCTTTTTTCCTTACGATCCAACTTCACCTAGTCTTCTATTAACATTGTCGTTGGTATATTACCTAGATCTATCATGATCAATTGATCTTTATCCACCAATAGATCCTCCATCTTAAGCTTCCACAACTCAAAACTCTGTCTAAGGAATTTATCAATCTTTATCTTTCCACTATTTTCCATATTTCATTGGAATAATTGATCTGACGAATCTCCCACTATAACAGGCTCTACCATAGGCCCGAGAAAAAACCCCTTTGTAGCAAAGGCATCCCCTTGAAGCCAAAATGACTCTAATACTAAATGTAATTTTTAACGCTGTGCATAAATTACCTATAAACCAATACTTAAAATAGAAAAATATACAATGGCGAGAACATAAAACAAATACACAGAAATATTTTCGCTTGATCTCAAAAAATGGAAATACAAAATTGATTTTTCATTATATTTCATTCAATGTTACAATACATATATATACATGTCGAAGTGTTCATAAACCCCCAATCCATTAACCCTGGACTAGAACATAATTATAGTTCCCTTGACCAGATCTACAAAATACCATGGGTAGAAAACCATCATGCCCAAAACCATGTGCAAACCCCATCCACAAAACCATGGGTAGGTACGCTCACCATATGTGGGTCTTCTCCCCATCCTTGGGTCAACCCAACTATTATTGGGTCTGCATAAAATAAAATAAAAATCTTGGGTGCTACCCCAAACCCCATGATGCACAGAAAGAATATAACACACACCCAAAAAGATGATGGTACTCCTCTACGAAGTAGTTAATGGATAGGGGGTGTGTTTCTGTCATGTCTGCATGCAGTACAAACCAAAATGTTAGTAACTTTGTAGCCATGTTAAAAAAATCAACATAAAAATAGTAATGCTCAAAAAGTCCAAAAACAATAAAATATCCAAAAAATAGAAAACATTTCTTACCAAGGGTGCTCCATTGTGCCCCATAGGGTAGAACTAGGTCAATGTCTCCTCGAAAATTCACTTCCTAGTAGGCATAATCATCCATAACTAACATAAACTTCCTCAACCAGTTGAAGCTTGTGGACGTGAACTAGTGCTCACCATGGACTCCTACCTAGCTTGCCATCAAAATGGCCCATCTATTCATCTAAGTCTCCATAGTTAGAGGATCTTGATCATTTTTGGGATGGGGTCCCCTGGGTCAGTTTTGGGGTGGTTTTGGGGTTAAAAACTCAAGTTTTGATGTAAATTTTGGAAAAATATGTAAAGTCTCTATGATTTGTGGAATTTGAGTGCATAGGTAGTTAGGAGTCAAAAAGGGTTTTTACAATTGTTTATGTAAGGTTAAGTCAGTTTTGAGATCCACCCATGGTTCGGGGACCATGGGATTGTATGTAAAAGGATATAAATAGGTATGTCTTAGAGAGTCTAAGGCAAGAAGTATATGGGTAAGAACGGATGGAGTCTTAGAGAGATAGCATAGAAGCGAGTCGTGGAGAGGTGAAAAGGCTCTGCAGTTGAGTGTACGAAGGCCTAGAGAAGAGTTTGTAGTTGAGTGCATGGGCCCCTACAGCTGAGTGCATAGGAATGTTTTAAGTATGTAACCTTATATTGAAGATCAATAAAGAAGGTTGTTGGGGAACTTCATGTGTTTATCTATTTACTGAGGTTATTTATGTTTGTGATTCATATTGTGATTAAAATAATATCTTTATGAATTAATGATGTATCAATGCACACATCTATTAGATAAATCTTATTAACTGAACGCAATACATGTTAAGCATTTACATGAAGATTATAGTACATTCTTTTACATTTATTGAATATGTAAGTAGATCTGTGCGAACTCGGATCTAGGGTCTCTTTATTGTGCACGTAAGTAGCTAATTCGTCTATTAGGGGTCCACAAAGACTGATTATCAACCTTCGTGAAGGTATAAAATCCGTTAAAAGGGAATTATAGTATGAATCCCTAAGGGGCTTATAGATATGTGTGAAGGTAGATCTAGGGCAATAAAAGACATCACACTGATCTCTGGATGCAGACTTCCAACATCCTCGCATACCGCTTCGGATGAGACTTCAATCTGCACTGTGTAGGTTGATGCCGAAAGGGCAAGTATTGTAGGTATTTATTTGGTGTAACTAACTGTGAACCTAGGTTAGGGACCCCTAAGCCAACAAATGGTTCCATTTTTAGGACCTTGATCTGCATAAAGAGATGTAGCGATGTTGCATCACTCGAATTCGACCAAGAAGGAAATTGAAAAGTGTTTGGATAGGTAGATTCACGAACTCACGGTGCAAGAGAATAGGAATCCGCGCCTATCAAAGGAGCAGTGGTTGGATAGATATTTGTAAATAGAAGTACACGAAATTTTCTTTTGCACCTTCCCGATCGAACTATATGAGTGGATGGCTAAGTTGGTAGACTGCCAAGGACGATGGAGGCTTGAGGGTCCAATAGTGTGGACTACGGAGCTAGTGCGAAGGTTGGAAGCCTTTGAAGATAAGATCATGCATGCTATTGACCACTGGCTTGATTGAATTTTAGGACGAATTTTTACATAGTTCACGGTTGATACCTCGGTCAACTATAGTGAAGTAGAGTGATGCTTCTTCAAGGGACCATGAGGTAAGTATATGAGGTCTTTCAACACCTAGATTAATATGCTCTTGTGGGAAAAACGAGTTATGTCATTGTCTTGATGTTTAGATCTATGCGAAGTGGATGGATCTTCAAAAACTGAGAGAAAGAAAACCCTGGATATAGCCTGTTGATTGGACCTCCCTCGAGTGACGATGAGGGAACAGCACAATCCTCACCACAGAGTGCGGTCTAGCTAATAATATAGGGTTTTCTGTGGATACATCATTGATCCACCCCACCTCCACCTTCAACTCCACACCATACAACTTTGCCCACACCACCGCCACCACCACAATCATTCAACATGTCTAACTCAATAAAGATGTCAATTTTCAAGGGTGTAGGGAGCGAAGATACAAATCAATTTTGGTTTGTTGTGAATGTTGTGTGGAACACGCAACAGATCACTGATGATAGCATAAATAAGGCACACTTAGTTACCACTCTATAGGATCACATGCTAACATGGTATATTAAGTATTGCACTGATCATCCTTTAGCAATGCTAGCAAATATTAAGGATTGTTTAAACAAGGAGTTTAGTAAGCCTAAGTCTGACTCGCAGTCAGTTGTTGGATTTAAGGAAATCATGTTAAGGGCTGATGAGACACCCTAGGAGCTAGATCAATGGCTGAAATGTGTGATCCACAAAGCTAATATGAAACTTACAAATGGACAAAACCATGAGTGGTTTATAGCCTCGCTTCTACCCCACTTGAGGATTACTTTGTCACAACAGGAGATAGGAACTCAGGCAGAAGCCCTGGAAATCACAATGAGATTGCACGAGACACCTATTCAGGATGTTACTTTGGGAGTCCAGCAGATTCACTCACAATTGCAGAACCTCTGCTTGGAATTACATAGCTTGAAAAAAGAGAAAGAGGCTAGGCCAGAGGTGTGTGAGGAATTCTGGTGCCTCAAATGTAAAAGCCAGGGGCATGATAAAGAAATTTTCCCTGTCTTCACAAATTATATTACAGGGGGAGGACCAATTCCCTTAAGGTAGGAAGCTCTAGTAGGATCGAGTGAGAGACCCACGCTATGGTGCGCTATTTGTCAGGTAGATGGAAAAAATATTACGGATAATTTTCATTTGCTACAAAATTTCATTCAAACACCATAGCAATTGTTCTACGATTTCTGCAAATCGGTGAGCCACGATGACCACCATTTTTGTAGCTACGAATTGATGATAGAAAGAACACCTACCTATTGAATGCAAGTAGAAAATTAGCCTCCAGATCAGGGCATTGGGGGAGCGTGCGAAGGATATCAGGGGTGTGGATGAGGCTGAGGAGGAGAAGGACCTGGTAGAGGTCATGGTTAGGTTATTTGCTATAACTGTGGGACACCAAGGCACTACACGCAGGAGTGTTAGAATCAGACACACTCATTTGGTCAATACTGTAGCCAGTTTGACCACATTATCGAAGAATTCCCTGTGCTAATAGCTAAGATGTAGGAGAAGAAGGCGCAACCACAACACCCTACGAAAAAATTACAAATGATGAGAGTTGAGCCCCGCGAGGAAGACCCAAATGTAAATATTGTGCTAAGAAGCAAAGTAACAATAGGGGATGATAAGGGAAAATAAGTTGAAGAAGATGGATGGGTTTGCAAGGCTCTAGAAAAGGAAGCGGGTTTTGATCTGGCATGCACGAAGGAAACCTTTATGGAAGCCAAGAAAAGCTTCGCTAAGGCATCTACTGGAGGAAGTCAGAACAAAGCACCAGAAACTAGCACAACTGCAGAGGTTGATCCCTCTTTACTTACCACATTCTTGGAAACTTGCATGAAACTTTTGCATGATAGCAAGGCTATGAATGTTCTACAAGAGTTGATAAGCAAGTGTGCTAGTAAGGAAAAAGATCCTGATGGACACTGCATAGTATGAAAAATTGGCAAACATAAGGCAAGAACAAGGTGCGAGATGAGACTGATAGTGTAGATAGGAGATTATGAGATGGACAAGGTTATTTTGGATCAGGGGTCCAATGCAAATGCCTTTCCTAAACAGACATAGGAGAGAATGGGGAGACCTGTGCTACATTGGTCTCCGATCTAGCTAAGGATGGCTAACCAATAGAAGATCATCCCTATGGTATGACTACATGGAATCACCGTAGACATAGAAGGTGCAAGCGCGCTCACTAATTCTGAAGTAATAGAAATTGTAGACAACAACAATCCATACCTCGGGCTCCTTGGAATTGACTGGGCCATTGATATGAATGGAGTCATCAACTTGAAGAAAATAACAATGTCATTCGAAAGGAAATCACTTCGAGTTGTAGTGCCATTGGACCCTGCAGAAGGACCACGCTATACTGAACCGATCCATGACTATGAAGAAAGTGTTGATGACTTGGATAAGATTTACAAAATAACTGCATGAGATCAAGATTGGATTAACCCAATAGCTGATGGATGGATTGAATGGGACTGGGAAAGTTCTTGTACCTCAGATTCAAATGAAGAACTAGAGCATTGGCAGAATAGGCCGCATGAAGTTTACGTTGAACTGCAACATGATGACTAAATCTCTGCATTGTGTGTCATTAGAGGAAATAAATTTACCCTATTATGATGGTTTAACTGACATAATTAAGCTTTTGGATGCCCTTGAATGGGAGGTCCTTGAGGATCATCACTTAGAAGGACTGGATTTAGCATTGCATGCTATGCCCACACGGTTGTGGGGTATGCACAAGGATAGCTTTGAGGAATGGTGAGATTACAAAAGAATGATGAGATTACGATTTGGTCATCTTAAGCTTCGAATGACTGAGAAGTATGATGGGAGAAATTATCCATGCGATAATTTGGCGATGTGGACTAATGTTTATGGAGTAGAGCCATAGCCAAAGTGGGTGCACTTATTCTTGTCATACTTTGGATATAATCCCTATGAATTGGTACTTGGAAATGGAGCTTTGCCATGGCACCATGGAGTGGGACATATTAAGGGAAGGATCCTTAATGACCTTTAGTTTTGAATATGGGTTCGAAAGCATCGAAGAAGATTTGTAGGAGGTTAAGGCATTGATCTTCAGAATACTGCAGGATTCTTTGGAGTTGGTGCAGCCCGATTGGAGCACCTAGTTGCGCCATGCCCCAGAATGTTATAATGTGACTGCCGAGGGGGAGGATGAAGATCCAATAATACAAATATTCCATAGGTGAAAGGCCATCACGAAGTTCAAGGTCTGCAAATAGAGAACCCAAATATCATCGTGCCACTGAAAATCAAGCAAGGAAACATTGCTACTAAAGTAGAACCAAAATTTGCAAAGATCGAGAACTACTGGGATGATGCCACAATGGATAAAGTTGTTGAGTTACTCTACGAGTACCATGATCTTTTTCCTATCAAATTCTTGAACTTGAAAGGCAACATAGATGACTTGGGTGTGATGAAAATTACTTTGAAGCTGGATGCAGATCCTATTAAGCAGAGGCCATATCACCTTAATCCCAAATACAAGGAAAATGTTTGCTTGGAGTTGGATAAGATGTTAGAAGTAGGCATCATCGAACCTGTTGAAGAGTCTGATTGGGTGAGCCTGATGATGGTTCAAGATAATAAAAAAAAATTAGAAATAAGGATTTGAGTATATATGAGAAAGCTTAACGATGCCCGCGTCCATGATCCTTTTCCGACACCATTTACAGACAAGGTATTGGATAACATTGGATGGTAGGAGGCCTACTCATTCACTGATGGGTTCTCTAGGTATCATCAGATAAAGATTGCGCTAGAAGACAGGAGAAAAATAACCTTCGCAACAAAATGGGGTCGTTTCCAGTATACAGTGATGCCATTTGGACTCAAGAATGCACCAGTGATATTCTCTCCCATAGTTGTTGCGGTGTTCAAGGAGTTTGTTCACAAATTTTTGGAAATATATTTTGATGACTGGACAGTGTTTGAGTTAGTAGAGCACCATGTAACAAGTCTACGCTTAATGCTGGATATGTGCCAAAGATATCAGATAGCGTTGAGCTTGAAGAAGTGTTTGTTCTTTGTCCCTTTGGAATTTTATTGGGTCATGTGGTGTGTGAGAAAGGGCTGATGGTGGACCTTGCCAAGATCATAGTGTTAGTAAATTTGGAGGCCCTAAGGAGTGTCAAATAGTTGCGTGCAATCCTGGGACACACAAGATATTACAGAAAATTCATCAAGGCTTATGCTTAGATTATCATGCCTAAGGATAAAATATTGAAGAAGGACGCTACATTCTGCTGTGATGAAGAATTTCAGCGTAGTATAGATGTATTGAAAGAGAAGATGGTCACCATGCTGATCTTGGTCCTCCCAGATTGGAAGAAGAAATTCCATGCACACATTGATGCCTTATGTATTGCGTTGGGAGTAGTGTTGACACAAGCGGATGAAGGAGAGATGGATCACCCTATAGCCTTCTCGAGCAGGAAATTATCGAAGGCTAAGAAGAATTACTCAATGACAGAGAGTGAAGGATTGGTTATGGTGTATGTGCTTCAAAAGTTCAAGCACTATCTATTCGAGGGACATTTCAAGATGTACACAAACTATTTTGCCTTGAAGGACCTAGTCAATAATCCTGTGTTGGGGGTGAAGATATGCAGATCAATATTGTTATTTCAAGAGTATGACTTTGAGGTAATTGTGAAGCTAGGAAGGTTGAATGCAGGACTTGACCATTTGTTGCAGATTGAAATGGGGGAGGAGCCTACTAATTTGGAGGAAGGGCTTCCCAAAGTGTAGCTCTTCATGGTGCACATAACGGATAATCATTTTGGAGATATTATCCACTTTTTGACTACAGGGACGGCTCCAGAAGGATACAACAGTCAGCAAAAGAAAGAGTTAGTAGTGCATGCGGCAGCTTTATCAGTAATTTTAGGAAATTTATATAAGATGGGTGCAGACGAGATATTGAGATGGTATGTGCCATATTTTGAATGAAATAACATCCTCCTTGAAGCTCATGGAGGAGATGTGGGAGGACATTATGTAGGAAAAGCGATAGCACAAAAGATTTTGCACGTAGGGCTATGGTGGCCTACGCTACATAAAGATTTGAAAGCATATTGCATGCGAAGCATGTCAACGAATGAGCAGACCATTGCGGATGGACGAGTTGCCATTGAATCCTCAAGTATCACTATAGCCATTTGAAAAATGGGTAATTTATTTCATTGGACCAATTCATCCCCCAGGAAAGAAGACAAGTGCACGCTATATCATCACTGCGACAGAGCATCTGGCTAGAAGGGTGGAGGCATAACCTGTGAAGGATTGTACAAGAGCTACAACTACAAAGTTCTTGTTTGAGTATGCGTTGACCATATTTGGCTGCCCAAGGGTGTTAATAAGTGATCGGGGTAAGCACTTCCTCAATGAAACGATCAGCGCGCTGACTGAAGAGTTCTAGGTTTGTCATCACAAGAGCACACCGTACCACCCTCAAGCTAATGGAACCATTGAGGCTTTTAATAAGATCTTGGAGAATGCACTGACAAAGATTTGAAATGCACATCGAAATGATTGGGATGTGTGCTTACCTGTAGTGCTATGGGCATACAGGACCACCTACAAAAAGCTAACAGGTCAGATTCAATTGGTCTATGGTGTAGAAGCTATGATACCTATGGAATATATCATTCTTAGTCTCTGCATAATAGCTTTCACAGGGATGGTGGATTGCAGAGCCTTGGAAGAGAGGCTCGCGCAACTGATGGAGCTTGAAGAAGACAAATTTTTTGTTGGATTCCATCAGCAAGTACAAAAGGAGTACGAAAAATCATCGTGCGATTTGTTGAAAAGTGGGCAACAAGAAATGCTAAATTTAGAATGTACTAAAAATAGAATGTCTAAAAATAACATGTCTAAAAATTACAATTTGGCCAGTGAGGTCATTGGCCACCTTGGGTGAGAGGTGAAACTGCTAAAAGCATAAAGTTCTAAAAATAGCATTTCTGGGTCCCTTCCTATTTCTAGCAGTCCTTGGTCTATCTATAGGAAGTAAAATCGAATTTAGTCTTAAAAATAGTTTAAAATATTAACTGATTAATATCCATGAGTTAATTGGTTGTAAAAATTAAACTTGAAGTCTTTGTGAGAACATGCAAATTATTTGTCCCCCTGATTGAGGAATTTATCCTTTATTCTCTCCACTGATTGAGGAATTAAGTATGAGTTCTATAATGAGAGAATCAATTGACTTATTTCTATCTAGTCAAGTATAGTTAGATTATTTTAACAAGTTGTTAAAATAATAAAATATAGTTTGTTAATGCTTGCATGCATGTGAAAACTATTATTTTAGATAACTGAGGATTCACTCATGGATAACTGTTGCATGTCAGTTCTATCAGAGATCCAGTTGAGATCAGATGAGGGACAATGTACTATCAGATACTTGGATCTTCCCATGGAATATTCCTTGCATGTAGGAGGAACTAGTGTCCTTAAGGATTGCGTAGTTGGACCTATGGTTGATAGCAGGTATGATTTGGGGCCAATTCTCACATGTTATGAATTGGACACCAATCAAAATTGCGTAAGGAAATAGGGGATTGGAGGACTTGAGGCCTACATATTGAGGCATAGTGAGTCTATGATCTTCATCTTTTGATTGCAAAGAGTACAGGATAGCTCTTGAGCTAATATTTTTTTTAAACAGAAGAGGATTTCCACTTGATTGATAGTACAGTGTTGGGGGTTTTATGTTGGTGCTTTCCCTAGTGATATATCTGTGTTATGTGTGATTATTTCTCTTGATCAGTTATATGTGTTTATGGTTGATGTTGCTCATGAAATCAATTTTGCTTTCGCTTAATGTTTTGTAGAAGTAGATCATGTGTTTTGCTTTAGTACATTACATTACCAGTTTGATCTACAGGTGAAATTTCTACATGGTATCAGAGCACAGTTAATGAAGAAAGGAACAATATACAAGCAAGAGAAAGAAATTCGAAGTTTATTATTCGAGATATAGATATCTAGTTCTCATCACAGTTTAGATTTCACCTAGATGGCCTTCACTCGGTTGAGGCTTGAGTATGCCCTTGATGG
Organism: Pinus taeda; assembly: GCA_000404065.3. NCBI lineage: Eukaryota > Viridiplantae > Streptophyta > Pinopsida > Pinales > Pinaceae > Pinus > Pinus taeda. Next base: position 61,606 of record APFE031579993.1, on the reverse strand, counting down.
CAGCTCAAACTACATAGCTTGGAAGTATCGCATGGAGGCAGTATTGGGAGATAATGGAATTAAGGATTTCATTGATCAAGATTTCCCTAAGCCTATTGATGCTACTCAGGTTGCAGACTGGAAGAAGAACGTGGCTAGAGCTAGGAGAATCATCCTAGAGGGAGTTCGAGATCACATAGTCTCGAGCCTCCATGGGAAGGAGACTCTATTTGCAATGTGGAAAACATTGAAAGATTTATATAAGAATAGCAATGATTAGAGGAAGCTAGCACTGAAGGACAAGCTTCGAAAGATAAAGTGTGAAAAGGGTGATACGATCACTAAATTCCTAAACAAGCTCACCAACTACAAAGATGAGCTTGCAAGCGTAGGGATCACTATCGCTGATGATGATATGGTGAGTCTAGCACTCCTTGGCCTTCCTAAGAGCTGGCATAGCTACCAGGACTCAGTGAATGGAAAGGAAAAATCGCTAGATTTGGAATGACTGTGGTCAGATTTGATGTAGGAGGAGATCAGATGGAACACCAGAGATGGAGCTTCTTCATCAAAGAATAATGATGAGGAGAACTTGGCTTTAGCATCTAAAGCTAAGAAAGGGAAAGGGAAGGCATCCCAATCCAAGTCTTCTCAAGGAGGGAAGAAGTTTGACAAGTTGAAGGTGATATGCTTTCATTGTCATGAGTTGGGTCACCATGCTATTAGTTGCCTAAAGAGGAAAAAGTCCAAGAAAGGTTCCTCTAAGGAATCTGATGGTGATGCTCTAGCTTCATAATTTGAGATGGATTTCTCACTTATTACATGCATGGTTTCATCCAGCATGGGATGTGTTTGGTACTTGGACAATGGAGCTTCTTTCCACATATCAGGTGATAAGACTATTTTCAGAACTTTGGAGGAGAAGGATCTCCAGATACGGATCGAGATGGGTGATGACAGAAAGTATCGTGTCTCAGGTGAAGGTACGGTTGTGTTTCAGAGGGAGCATGGTTCTCCCCTCTCTCTTTCTAATGTTATGTATGTACTAGGGATAAAAAAGAATCTTGTGTCCATTGCTTTGCTTGAGAATAAAGGCTATGATGTAATTTTTAGTTTGGGAAAGGTTTTCCTAAGGAATATAGGCACTGGACAGACCAAATAGATAGGGACTTGAGTGAAGAATCTATATAAGTTACAGGTAGAAGATTGTGCTACTTTGAGTTCCAAAGTAGAGGTGATGCATGGCCAAGATATTGGCGAGTTATGGCATAAGAGACTGAGCCACTTGCATCATGGGGCCTTGAAGATCATGCAACAAATTTATATCAGATTACCCAAGTGCAAGCTGAAGCAAGTGAGCACATGCAAAAGTTGCACTTTGGGTAAGTATGCAAAATCTTCTTTTCATGATCAGGATGGTAGAGCAGGAGTAGTTCTGGAGTGAGTTAATTCAGATGTATGTGGGCCCTTCTCTACAGCCTCCATTGGAAAGCAAAGGTATTATGCTATTTTTGTTGATGATTTTTCTCATAGATGTTGGATCTACTTCATGCAAAAGAAGGATCAAACCTTCTTGAAGTTTTGTGAGTTCAAAGCTTTGGAAGAGAAAGAATTAGGGATGAAAGTAAGGCCTTGCGAAGTGATAATGGTGGAGAGTATATTTCCCAGCAGTTTAAGGACTTTTGTGCTTCAGAAGGAATTAAATGGGAACTCACGACACCTCATAACCCACAATAGAATGGGGTGGCTGAAAGGAAGAATAGATATATTGTGGGCACAACTCGATCGATGTTGCATGAACAAGGCCTACCACTTCATCTGTGGGTTGAGGCATGCAATATAGTAGTATATCTTCAGAACATAAGTCCTCATCATATTTTGGGGATGAAGACTCCTATGGAGGCTTTTTTGGGAAGAGACTAGATGTGAGTCACTTCCACATCTTTGGATCACCAGTCTTCTGTCATGTGACCAAAGATGCTCAGAAGAAGCTAGACTCAACAACTTAGTTGGTAATACTTGTGGGGTACACAGATACACCTCACAACTACCGTGTGTTTCTGACTTCTAGTTAGAGGACCGTAGTGAATAGGGATTTGAAGCTTGATGAGCAGTGAGCCATGCAACTATCACTTGAGAGGGAGCTCAAGTTGCATGGTGATGATGAGGAACTATCAGTTCCTAAGGAGGAGGATCCTCCTGATGATGCGGATCAGCCGCATGCAGAGATTCTAGTAGTGGAGATCACCACTACTGGAGAGTCTTCTAGAGAGGGGCAGAAATGCTTATGGGAAGATGACAGATTGATGTAGGATGCGAGAGAGAATGTGGGGTAGCCATCCTCTCAACACAGATAGAGGAGATCTCTTGATAGATACACTGGCTACATGGCCCTGGTTGGGGAGTGTGTAGCGACCGAGCCTTCTTCTTTTGAGGAGGCAGTGCAATAGCCAGTTTTGGTGGATGTGATGGTAGAGGAGTATGATTCTATCATGCAGAACAGTGTATGGGATGTTGTTCCTAGACCAGGGGACAAGTTAGTGGTTACTTCCCGATGGCTTTACAAGGTAAAGTAGGAAGCTGATGGTAGTATTGAGAAACACAAGGCAAGGTTTGTTGCCTGTGGTTTCTCACATGTTGAGGGGATTGACTATGATGAGACCTTTGCTCTTGTTGCAAGGTACTCATCGGTTAGATTGATTCTAGCACTATTAGCACAAATGGGTTGGCAGATCCATGAGATGGATGTGAAGACAACATTCCTCAATGGGGAGATTGAGGAAGAGGTATACATAGAGTAGCCAGAGGGATTTGAGACCTTCGATTTTGAGTCACATGTGTGTCAGCTCAATCGAGCATTGTATGGGTTGAAGCAAGCACCCTGTTCTTAGTATACTAGGATCGATAGCTATTTCACCAGGTTGGGCTTCACCAAGAGTGAAGCGGATGCGAACCTCTACCACATCATTGCAGATGGTAATCTATTGATTATTGTACTTTATGTAGATGATCTAATTTTGACAAGTGATGATCAATTGATCAAGTCTTGCAAGAAGGATCTTGTAAGAGAGTTCGAGATGAAGGACATGGGCCTCATGCACTACTTTCTAGGCATGGAGGTGTGGCAAACAAATGGGGAAGTATTTGTGTCTTAGGGCAAGTATGCCAATGATATATTGAGGTGCTTCCAAATGGAGATGTGTAAGCCCATGGAGACTCCTCTAGCAGGTATCTGGAGGAAGAAGGATGCTACTTTAGGTGAGGTAGTAGCTAGTACTATTTATAGGCAGCTTGTGGGTTCACTCATGTATTTGGTGAACACACGACCAAATTTGTGCTTTGTGGTGAACCAGCTGAGTCAAGCTATGGTTCAGCCAGCCAAGTTATTTTGGAAGGAGGCAAAGCATGTGTAGATATATCTCAAAGGCACTACACAGTATGGATTATGGTATAGGCGGATAGAGGGAGTGAAGCTCCAAAGCTTCACAGATGTAGATTGGGAAGGTAGTCCGTCAAACATGAAGAGCACTTATGGAGGAATCATGAACCTTGGGTCAGCTACAATTTCTCGGTATAGCTAGAAATAGAGATCAATTGCACATAGCACAACGGAGGCAGAGTACATGGCAGCTAGTCAAGCTGCATGTGAGGCCATATGGATGCGGAAGATTCTAGTGGGATTGTTTGGTCAGATGATGGATCCTAAAGTGATATATTGTGATAATTGGAGTTGCATTAAACTCTCTGAGAATCAAGTGTTTCATGATAGGTCCAAGCATATATATATCTGCTATCATCATCTACAGGATTGTGTTGTTAAGAAGATCATAAAGTTGCAGTACATTTTGACCAAGGAATAGGATGCAAATATTTTGACAAAGGCATTTTCGAAAGGCAAGTTTGAGTTCCACAAAGACAGGATCGGGGTTGCTGATAATCGCTTTCTTGTTGAGAGAGATTTTTGAAAAGTGGGCAACAAGAAATGCTAAATTTAGAATGTGCTAAAAATAGAATGTCTAAAAATAGCATGTCTAAAAATAGCAGTTTGGCTAGCGAGGTCATTGGCCACTTTGGGTGAGAGGTGAAACTGCTAAAAACAAAAAGTTCTAAAAATAGCATTTCTGGGTCCCTTCCTATTTATAGTAGTCCTTGGTCTATCTATAGGAAGTAAAATCTAATTTGTTCTTAACAGCAGTTTAAAATATTAACTGATTAATCTCCATGAGTTAATTAGTTGGAAAAATTAAACTTGAAGTCTTTGTGAGAACATGTAAATTAGTTGTCCCACTGACTGAGGAATGTATCCTTTATTCTCTCCACTGATTGAGGAATTAAGTATGAGTTCTATAATGAGAGAATCAGTTGACTTAGTTCTATCTAGTCAAGTCTAGTTAGATTATTTTAACAAGTTAAAATAATAAAATATAGTTTGTTAATGCTTGCATGCATGTGACGACTATTATTTTAGATAACTGATGATTCACTCATGGATAACTGTTACATGTCAGTTCTTTCATAGACCCAGTTGAGATCATATGAGGGACAATGTACAATCAGATGGTTGGATCCTCCCATGGAATATTCCTTGCATGCAAGAGGAACTAGTGTCCTCAAGGATTGCGTAGTTGGACCTATGGTTGACAGCATGTATGATTTGGGGCCAATGCTCACATGTTATGAATTGGAACCCAATCAAAATTGTGCAAGGAAATAGGGGATTGGAGGACTTGGGACCTACATATTGAGGCATAATGAGTCTATGATCTTCATCTTTTGATTGCAGAGAGTATAGGATAGCTCTTGAGCTAATATTTTTTGTAAACAGAAGAGGATTTCCACTTGATTGATAACACAGTGTTGGGGGTTTTATGTTGGTGCTTTCCCCAGTGAGATATCCGTGTTATGTGTGATTATTTCTCTTGATCAGTTATATGTGTTTATGGTTGATGTTTCTCATGAAATCGATTTTGCTTCTGCTTAATGTTTTGTAGAAGTAGATCATGTGTTTTTCTTTAGCACATTGCATTACCAGTTTGACCTACAGGTGAAATTTCTACACAATCGACACATCGAGCTGTACACGTTCAAGATGAATGATTTGGTCTTATTGTATGATAGCAAGTTCACAAAGTTCCTAGGGAAATTTTAGAGGCACTGGCTTGGGCCATATGTTATCAAAGAGATTACAGATGGAGGCGTAGTTCAGCTCACAAAGCTGAATGGAGAACCTTTTCTAGGAAGGGTGAATGGCAGCTAATTGAAGCCATATATAGGAGACCCAACTCAATGACTATATCGTAGTAGCTCTAGGTAATTGTAAGGGAGAATGAGACTATAAACTATCCTTCCAGGGTGGAGGAGTACGCGGCAGATTGGCTGTGCAAAAACTAGTGATGGTGTAGTAGAAGACGTTGGGCAAAGGTAGTTGCACTATGAAGGAAGGTGTCGTGCAACACAGCAGAAAAGTGACCATTGACGATTTGGCAACTAGAAGACGGGTACAAAGAGTGGGTTGGCAGCATTCAAGGCCAAAATCTTTGAACATATTCAGCCATAGAATTGATGATTGGATTTTGGAGGGAATGGTCGTATTTGACTCTAAAAACCTTATAAATTACTTGTATCAATACAAACATGAATGCTTTGCAAACTTGGAGCTTCCTCTGAAATTCATTGTCTGTTGATGAGCCGAGCCTTTTGTAAAGAGTTCTTTACCCACAAAAATTTGTCTATTGAGGCTCATTAACTATTTATGGAGCAGATGAGTATGGATGCAACAATATCTAATGCCCCAGTCCCTCAAATATTTAGTGTTGAAGCTATGCCTGCAATGCCCATGGACTTGAGGTCACCAAGGATGACACAATCCATGGCTGAAGAAAAGCTAAAGAAGCTAGTATAGACACGTGATTCCCCAAAGGGGCATACATCAACCCCAACCTAGGAAAAAGGAAAATAACCAACTGAAGGCAAAGAGAAGGTTATTGACTTGGAAGCGGAAGACAACCAGGGAGCCGAAGATGTAGAGGAGGAAGGAGTAGAACCCATCACAAAGCTCCCTCAGTATGTCCCTCCGAGGAAGGGTAAGGAAAATATTCCAAAAGACCCATATTTTGAAAAATTCGTCATTTCCACACCCTTGCTACCTGAGAAGGTGTCGTTTGAAGGGTCATGGCTCACTTGTGTCCCACTGCTAAAGATGGAGGATTGGGGTTTAGAGGATCTCACTAATTTCCCACACTTATCAACGGATACCTTCATGAAGCACATAATCTATGAAGACACAGGTGTGACAACGCTGGAAATAGAGGAATGGGCTCGAGGTGTGGAGCAATCCGGGCTACTCAACATGTTGTGGATGCGACACTACCATCGCACCCCAATTAACACAACATGCATACGCCATCTCCTCATACTGGTACATGATGGGTGTTTATGGCTAGGTGAGCTTATCCCCATCAGTGATATGTTGATTCATAGGCTTATGCACTTTCTTCATGATGGGATGAATCCAACCAAGGCGTTTGGTAGAAAAACAAGATAGAGGGACCTGGCAGAGCACATGAAAACCACTTATAAACTGGTGAAGAAGGTACGAGGATACTCCATCCTGTCCATATCTGACCCTACAGTTTTGTTGGCTACACAGATATTGGTAGGCAAGGTAATGAGGAAGTGTCACACAGACAAACTTTCGACACCTGTCATTTGTCTAGTAGCCTAGTGCGAGGAAGGTGTCCTATTTAGTTGGTCCAGATACCTCTTCCAATAGTTCCTCACGAATTACCACGAAGTACAAGATGAGACCAAGTCATTCCATTATGCTTGGTTGCCGCTATCTATTGTTCTGGGTGTGTGGGGGTTTCCGGAGGACAACCAGTTTCCTCCATTGGAAAAAGGGTTGTCGAAGGTGGCACAGTGCGCTTCCCTATGGGCTACGAAGGACCCTGTGTGGGTCATAGAAATAAACATACTTTGGGTCTTGATGGAAATTAGCTTCTGCATGGCCATCAATCAATGACCAAGGTTGTCCCCGACCTTGTACGAGTAGATGTCCACCTATGTCACATTTAAGGCTGACTCTCATAGAGTTTATATATAGGCCTAGAACGATCCTGCATAGAAATGGTATGACCTACCCTATTTGGTGTCATATTTTGATGTGCAACTGTAGGTTTTAACCCCGTACAGAAATTACCTGCATACGAATTCTAAATCACAAGAAAATAAAAATGCGAGAGCATAACCCATAAAACACATATACACAGAGATTTCCCACTTGATCTCAAAACCGAGACTACCAGCTTGATTTTTCATTATATTCCTTTCAATGTTACAATACATATTTATACATGCCGAAGCATCCAATACCATGGACCGAAAACCATCGCATCCAAAACTATGGACCGAAAAACCATAGGTAGGTTCGCCCAACCTAATATAGAGTCCAAATTTTTTTTTTTCGGGGCGCTCCGCCCCCCTCAAACCCCCCGGACAGGGGGGGTTGCCGCCCCCCCTGTGACCCCCCCGCTGCGCAATCGGCGCGGCGAAAGGGGGGCTCCGCCCCCCCTCTAACCC
>APFE031579993.1:0-49347 GCA_000404065.3 Pinus taeda | reverse complement strand
CTAACCCCCCGGTTCACTACATAGGTTAGTCGTGGAAAGAATATAACACAACCCAATAGCAACAAGTAGTGTTGCACTAGTCGGTTGAGTGGCACACCCCTTCTGGTTTGGCTTCTAGGCCAAGAACAGTTGCAAAAAGTGTAGCCATAAGAAGAAGGAAGGAGGTAGCCAAGAAGGTCGCGCAAAACTTGGCTACACAAAAGGAGAAAGACACTGCAGAAAAAGTGCAGCTTGAGGAAGAACACATTGCCAAGGAGTAGACAGAGTAGGAGCAATGTGGGATCCCTAAATTTGACAAGACACCTTTGACAATAATAGAGAATGAAGCAAGGCAAGACGAGGGAAGCCATGGAGGGCAATGCACACCCTCCATGGCGAAAATATGTGATTTGGGACAACAAGTGGGATCAAGGAAGAAGTAGAAGGCACACAAAACACAAGATGAACCACTTCTGCTCATAGAGACTGATCTGGATGTGCTCGGTGATAAATTACGAGATGTTGCCAAAGAAGTGCTATAGAAATTGGAATAGCAGTATATACAAACTTTAGAGGGAGTCCAGAAGGACCTTCACGATTTGAATCTTACGAAACTAAGATCGAGGCAGAGGTAGGTAAAGTGAGGGGCGCTATGAGTAGCTCAGTGCAAGAACAACATGCCGACACGAAGCTAGTTCTATGCTCGATGATGGATGTGTGAGTCTTTCCCTTGCCTACCAGATTAGTCTGTGCTGAGACTGAGGAATAACACGCCCTACTAGATGGCATACCTAAAATGGGCTTGAACCTAGATGCAATCAAAGTGGAGAGACTACATGAATTGCTACATGCAATCACATGAGAGCTTCGCCTTCAAGAACAATGCACCTTTAATGTTGTCAGCAAAATCAAGGTGAATAATTAGTAGCTATTCACTAAGAAGACTTAGGTTTTGGAAGAAAATGAGGCGCTCCAAGCACACAACTCATGATTGGAGTCCATAGTCATGGAGGCATGTCGAATAGTACCAGAGCTCCATAATCTAGAGGATGCACAACCATAGGAAAAGGTTGAAAATTAGTTTCCAGTGTGCACGAGGCATAGGCTGAGGTTAGTCGAGTTCAATTTGAACTCAATATGAAGATAACCAAACTACAATTGAAGGTGCATGCATTGACTCCATCGGAGGTCTGGGAGAAGCATAGAGCCATGATCAAGGAAGAACTAACCACTCTAGATGACATTATTGCAGAGTGCACAACGTTATTTGAGTAGGCGATGAAAATGGTAACTACTCTGCAGGAAGACCCAAACTTGTAAAACCTAAATACAAAAGTTAAGGAGCTACATAAGCAGTATGAGGAAGTTAGCACAATGGTGTGCTCTATTGCTCCAACATAGTGCCTAGACAAGTTTCATGAAGGGAAGCAACTCCTCGCACAAGATGAGGCAACACAAAATAAGGAGGCCTTTCTTAAGGCTTGATTGGAGCCCTGGTTAGATGAAGCCTACCAGGTTGCGAAAAACATTCAGGAGAAGCTAATGGGTTTGCAGCAATCACAACAAAAGATCAAGCCGGCTGCGGAAGGACCAGCTACAGGATGTCTCATCGAAGAGATTAAGAAGGTGGCTATGCATAGTGCTGCCTAGGTGGTCGTTGTACAAGTGGAGGTGGGGGATGTTTGCAGCAAGATCACTGCACCAGCTAAGTGATTCGAGGGCAAGTCATACCTTTTATGTTGGGGGCCTGTTAGGATGGGGTCCCCTAGGTCAGTTTTGGGGTAGTTCTGGGGTTAAAAACCCAAATTTTGATGTAAATTTTGGAAAAAGATGTAAAGTCTTCGCAATTTGTGGAAGCAGAGCACGTAGGTAGTTAGGAGTCAAAAATGGTTTTTACCCTTGTTTATGTAAAGTTAAGTCAGTTTTGAGACCCACCTATGGTCCGCGGACCATGAGATTATATGTAAAAAGATATAAATAGGTGTGTCTTAGAGAGTCTAAGGCAAGAAGTTTATGGGTAAGAATGGTTGGAGTCTTAGAAAGATAGCACAAAAATGAGTCATAGAGAGGGGAAAGGCTCCACAACTGAGTGCAAGGAGGCCTAGAGAAGAGCCCATAGTTGAGTGCGTGGACCCCTACAATTGAGTGCGGAAGGAAGTTTTGAGTCTGTAACCTTATATTGAATATCAATAAAGAAGACCATTGGAGAAATTCATGTGTTTATTGCTGTTATTTATGTTTCGGATGCATGCTATGATTAAAAATATCCTCATGAATTAATGATGTATCAATGTGTGCATCTATCATATAAGTCTTATTAACTGAACGCAATACATGTTAAGCATTTAAGTGAAGATTATAATATATTCTTTTATGTTTACTGAATATGTAAGTAAACTTGTGTGAACTCAGATCTAGGGTTGCTTTATTGTGCGCATAAGTAGCTAATTCCTCTATTAAGGGTCCATAAAGACTTATCATTGGCCTTCGCGAAGGTTTGAAATATGTTAAAAAGGAATTATAGTATGGGCCCTAGGGGGCTTATAGATCTACGCGAAGGCAGATCTAGGGCAATAAAAGACATCACATTGATCTCTCAATGCAGAAACTTGGTTCCACCATCCCCCCATACTACTTCGGGTGAGACTTCAACCTATACAGCGTGGGTTGATGCTGAAAGGGGTAGTAGTGTAGGGATTTATTTGGTGCAACTAACTTTGAACCTGGGTTAGGACCCCCTAAGCCAACAATCATATTTCACCATTAGACTCCCATTTCCAACAATATAGAAATGATGACACCAGTAGACTCCCATATCCAATAATTTCTTGCATCCTCTTCTTTCTTGGGTAAGTTTCTCTCTAAGGTGTGATGACAAGCCCTCACACCAATTAAATAAGGTGGGATCTAGACATCTAACAAGCATGTCCATGTTCACTTTTGTTTCCATATGGGGAGTGGCAGATCCACATACATGAGTGTTAGTGAGAACCAGAGTTCTTAAGGTATGATCCATCATCACAATGATATGTATTTTCCCACTTGTCTTCTTTGTGATAGACCTACAAAAGGAGCCACATAAGCATCCACATTTTCCTTTGATCTACTTCTGACCCCACTAAGGACTTCTAGGGCCCCACGTATTGCTAATCCTATCAAAATTTAAATATCCTCCACCTCCACCCTTAAAATATCTGGAACAACCACAAAATACTCATTTTCTGGGTCCTAGTAGTGAATAATTAATTGGAGTAGTTGAGCTTGGCCAGACATATCTTGAAAAAAATCAGTAAACAATAGTTTCTCAGAGCCTATAGAGTTGGAGCATGTGTCATTGCTTGGATCTCATCCTCAAAGTTCTCCCTCTCCCTCCACTCAATCATGGTATTTCCTACAACCACAAGACACATTTTTGGTAATATGGTCACCCATAATATCTTTCCACGACATATTATGCATAACCCCCAGATTGAAGGGAGAAATTTTAACAAAAAATAAAAAAAAATCAAATTCTATGCTAATTTGACTAGGATGTTGTGGCAACAAAGTGAATATTATCATTGCCTGCTAGCTCGCAACCCCATGATAATGAAAAATCATCAGATCTTGCAAGTGGAATCCCAAAAATGATGCGTATTTGGAATTTTTCAACCATTCAAATACAAAAAACATGTGACTAAAAGAATACCAAAACAAAATTCAAGGGTTAATGGTTTCAATCATGAATTACCTAGCTAGATCCTCTGTTGATTTTTGTTTAGAATCTCTTGCAAACTCCTTTCCATCCTTGTAGATAAATTTGGAATCACTCTCTACTCCTTTCATTCTCTTCACTTCAAACTTATCACAATGAAAAATGAGGAGGATGGTCAGATGTTTTTATTAGTCTTCTTCTTATAGTGCTATTTTGGTGGTCCCACTATGACAATGAGACCAAGGTACATCTTTATGAACTAGCATGTATGGGTAGGTCACATATTATCATCTTCCTTGCAGTATTGGCTGTCAATGCTATCACTATGCCTTAGGTGTGACCCCAAGAAGTTGCGACATTAGCCTCTCTCTTTTATGCAAATCATAGCTTTACATAGAGCTTACTTGATTATGGACAACCTCGATTAGAATCTTTGTTTTGTGTTGGTGTCCATGCAATATTGTTTTTTTCCTCTTTTTAGAATCCCTCCTTCTGACCTACCATGAATTAGAATATGATCCTCATCTAATTTTCTTTGTCACTTTCTAGCCTTACCTTGGGAGGATTCCACATTGTATATACATTGTGATTACTACATCTCTTTAGCCTATTTTATGCATGTTGATAAGCCTTGGTTTCACTTCACCATTGTTGTCTCCATTTCCTTGTCCTACCGCTCACTTTCACTTGGTGTTCTTACCCTTTCTTCGAGGAGTTATTGTGATGAGTGGTCCTATTTTCCAACCTCTATGCCTCCTTACGTTTTGAATGGTTCCATGATACTAGACCTAGTCACCCCCCTTTGTAATTGCATCCTCCCACATTAGCCACTTTCATTGGTTTACCTAGGGTAAACATGAGCTAAGGGTCACTATGATAAGACTCGACCTCGAGGAAATAGAGTAGAAAACTTAAGACCTTACTGAATTCCCTAAGGTGTTATAGGACCTCTAGAAGCTACCCAACCCCTCCAGATGTCCAGCTCCCGAGCTAACTCTCTTTTTCACTAACCTAGTTTCTCAGTTGTTTCCTTGAAAAGGACTCCAAGAAACTGTAATACTTTAGTCACTCCCATAGGCCTAATTCCCAACAACTATATACTTTTCCAATTAGTTCTGTGCTAGTGACCCTAAATTCTGAGACACTTTTAAAGGGACAGGACTCAAGCCTCTGGCTAGAGTTCAATGAAATTTCCAGAAATGGTGAACAACATAGAAATAAAGCTTCTAAACCAGGAACTTTAGTAAGGAATTGACCTGACCCCTCCCAACTAGGATAGGCATTCCCTTAAACACATGGTAAACATGCAATCTAAATGTCATGACTGCATATCTGAACATAGAGATCTGAAACTTATCTGAGGCTTACCAATAAGGACTAATTCCTTCTCACAATAGTTGTTGTAAAACCAATTAGGTCATGCATTCATTAACCATACATTCATTAATTAAAATGTGATAAGAGCCATACTAAGATCTGTCATATAACCATGCTTATAACCAGTATACAACCAAATAGATAATGATGATAAAACAACCATTAAAGCCACATTATAAAAAGTATAATTACTCATCAAATACAAGAGAAACTTATCTCTTATTAGCCATATGAAAAATCCAACCAAGTCAAGGACTTCCACGTACGACCCGATCATAGATTGGGCTAAACCAAATATTTCTTTAAGCCAATCTCCCCTATTCCATATTCCAAGCATGAATGTGGGATCTCATGGGATAAACAAATCCATAAAAAAACAAGGGAATCCAGAGGTTAAACCACCTCCACCCTCACCATACCATGATCTTAGTTAAAATAGTCTCGAGATCACAAAACCAAACTGAGTTTGGATGCCTTCAAATTCATTCACCATCCCTTAAGGAATTTTCCTGTGTCCACCCACCTATTGAAGGCTTCCAGGAGAAAACCATTTCCACCCCCAACCCTTTGGATTTTCCTAAGACCACCTCACTTGGATCCAAAACCTTCCTGCAATCCAAAGCTCAACTAAGAAATAATACCATCACACCATGGTTATCCAAAAAGGGCAAGGAAAGACTGAGACCATTGTCGAAACCCAACAAAACCCATGCTAGTGACAAGAAATGAACCAAATACACACATTCATATACCATGCATACCAAAACTAGCTAGGAAATCATACATGCATCCTGTTACCTGCAACTATTCCTGTTGAAGCTGCTTGATCCAACCTTTCCTTGCTTGATCATTGCTTTCCTTTACATTCCTTGGCCTTCCTTTGATTGTTTGCTTTCCTTCTCCTCTTGGTGTTCTTCTCCTTTTTGAGACTAATTCCAAAAAAAAAAAACAAAAGGCTATAAATTGATCATCATAAGCCTTTTTATTATTGCAAACTCTATTTTCTTCAATTCCCATTATTTTCCTTCAATTTCCTCCTCACATCGTACTTGTGACCTTTCACCTCCCTTTTCTCCTATTTTCATTTATTTTCATAAATATAATGCCAAAAATGTTGCTTTGCCTTTTCCAATGCCTTTGCCAATTTCCTTAGCCATCATAAACCAAATGAACACCCACTAGGATTCTTTTTCCCACCATTAAGCTTGGAATGCGTGTCCTATGACCTTGGTCTTATTTTTCCTTTATTAACCTTTATTACATGAAATTTTAACCCAGGGTTGCTACACACCCCTCGCCCTTAGAGGAACACCACCCTAGATGTTCAATGACACTTATAAACCAACAAACCATTGGAAAAAACATACTTCCCATGGAGCTTTATAACACAACTCATCGTAGTATTTACAATGAACCACCTCCTGAAAACATGACAATCATACCGTGTACTAGATCTTTGTAACACAACTCATTATGGTATTTACAGTAACAACCACATATACTTATGCACATTTGTTTTAACCAATAAATAATGATATTTTCTATGGAGATTTATAAATCCAACTCGATACAATATTTACAATGATATACACATATGCACATTTTCTCAACAAGCAAATAAAAGGATACTATGTCTATATCAGCAACAAGGGAATCCAAAGGCTCACACCTCCACCCTCAAATGTAATACCATAATTCACCTCCTTCCCATGAAGTCTAGAATACATTGCGAAAGTCAAACCTGCATCCAATGTCCAATGCTACGATCTCTACACTACCTTTTCTCTCAGTGAATAATTACCAGCTCATTTTTCCAGGGCACACTCCCAATGTGCATCTGATTTCATCTAGATATGCTAATGAAAAAAATAAAACCATCCCTTGGCCTTGTCTTCTTTGCTACATTGCCCCTCGGGAAATATGGTAACTCACTTCCACGCAATCACTCACCTTTGAAGTTCCCTGACATCCCCTTTCTTGAGCGATCCATTCCTTTTTAGAGGTTTCCTCACATTGGAAAGTTCAAAACCAAGGCGTATCTCTACCTCAAAACCATCATATCAATGATAGCATGCTCATGGAAATAAATGAAAACTATTAGGTACCAGTGTCCCATAATGGCCCTTTCCAACATACTTTTGCCTATTCCAACTTCTTTTTGTTGTTGCTGCTACTTCTTGCAGTTAAACGTTCAAACCACCCAACTGGGCATCTTCTATGCTTTCCTATGCCAAGGACATAATTTCCATTAGAATCAAAAGGAATTGAACTAAATTCAAATCATACCTCATTGGTGGCCTGTCAATAAGGTACACTTGCAATTCTCTTTACTTCTTGTCACAAAAAGTAAAAATAGCTCTTTGATCAAATCATGATGTATAAACATATCACGTCTGGTTAGCTCAACCCACAGTCATCATAAATAAGAATCATAGATCACATTCATAATTAAAACTGAAATAAAATACTGATACTTAACTTTCAAATGTTTCTTTACTTTTCCTTTTCTTTTCATCCTTTCTGTACGCACACTAAATTGGTTGGAAAACTTGGAAAGCACCTAGTGCCTTCTCTTTAAGATACAAGGGAATCTAGAGACTAAACTACCTTCTCCCTCAATATTAGCAACAATGGTATCCCGAGACTAAACCACCTCAACCCTCAATAGAAATAAGTTTATCCTGAGACTAAAACACCTAAAACCTCAATATCAATCAACAAGGGCATCCAGAGACTAAACTGCCTCAACCCTAAATAGCAACAATAAGGGCCCAAAGAGTCCCATACCTATTTGTACCATCACACTGTAAAACAAATACACATACACATTGTACAACACAACACATACACAACCACCCAGTGTACAATAGGACATATACACCTATACTCGATGTACAACAAAACACATACATCTACACTCAGTTTACAACACAGTACATACACCTGCACCCGATGTAAAACATAACATATACACCTACACCCAATGTACAACACAACGCATACACCTACACCTAGTGTATAACAAAATACATATACATACATAGAGTACAATGAAATGAATACACATACGATAATACAACAACTACACAATACCTATAACACCCTACCAAATATACACAACACAACATGTACGACATTTACACAATACCACATTTACATAGTGCCACCTGCACAACATGTACACAATACCCAATGTACACAAGATCACTTGCACAATTTGCACGCAACACCCAATGTTCATGGCACCACCTGCACAATGTGTACACAACACCACATGCACAATGTGTACACAACACCATATGTACATAACACCTCATATCCACATGCCCACGACACCATATGTACACAACACCATATATACAACATGTACACAACATCATATGTACATAGCACCACATATACAACATGTACACATCATCATATGTACATATCATATCATATAACATGTACATAGCACCATATGTACATAGAACCACATATACAACACATACACAACACTATATGTCCTGATGATGAGTCTGGGTCTAGACTCGAAATGTTGACCAATATAAAGATGAACACTGTGGAAAATCCGAACTCCTCTCAGAAACCACACCACAGTAATCTACAATCCAAAACAATACATGTACACCATACCATATATGTAACATGCACACAACACTATATTTAGACTGTACCACATATGGAATGTGCACACAACACTATATATGCAACATGCACACAACACCATAGGTACATCATGCACAATAAATACACAACAATAGTGTTACACATCCACAAATCACAATATCTCTACTAGGCAACCTTACTTCTAGTGTCTTTCCACTATCCATGTTTGTTCCAAGATGCCGCATATCGCACTTCTTTCATTCCGCTAATGTATCCCTCAACATTACCTGCTCTAACATAAACATAGACATAGTAGAATCACATAATATTATTACATATCCACATGATACTAACCTCACAGATTTTTCTGGGCTATTATGTCCACTTGATTCCAAGAACTTCTTTGTGCCATTCACTTGCATAAGAATTCATTCCTCCACAATAATGATCCCTGACAACCCTATCATATAATGACATACATACATACATACATATAAATATTAACATAAAACAATAATGATCCTTGATGACCCTGTCAGATAACAACATACATACATACATACATGTATACATATATAAACATCATTATAATCCTGATCAAAACATGGTTACCAGATATCATAAGAGCCAAGGTTAAGAGAAACCCCTTTATCCATGCACAAAACTGAGAACAACAGTTCCCAACTTATCCAAGGCATTTGATGCCTCAAATCTATTTACTTTACCTTTCTCATGATTGTCTTGCAATTTTCCATTTATCCCAATGGACCTAACCAATTCAACTGACTATCATACTCTTTCCTTTAGCTTCCCTCTAGTCCTAAACTGAGGGTTTCATTCAATCTCCCTAATATCCTTCGACATCCCTCATTCTCCAATCTATTCTAAATACTTCAAAAAATAAAAGGAAAGAATCAAGAAACAAACCAGAAGAAAAAAACATGAAAAAAATACCAAAATGATACCACAAACAAAGTGGCATGATCATGCACCAGACATGAAGGAAACTGCAAATCAGGCACAAACAAATAAAAAAGGAACAAAAGCACAAAACTCCCAACAAATAATATAACTCAATCCGCATGGCTTCGCAATGATTTCAAGGGAAAACTCAACTTGAACCTTCTTGAAGGTTTCATGGCAATCTCTTTGTGTTGAAGAATCTATGTAAAATCAAAATTAATATGATTCTTCTTGTCATGATAACTATTTGTGAGGTATTTTAACTTTTCTCCTTAGCACAATATTCACTTGTTATTATTATAGTGTGTCGTCTTAGTTCATCAAATAGTTACCAAAACAAAAGAGACAATAACACAAGGTGTTGGATTTCTGCAAGGGCCAAAACCTCTTACGCTTTGAAAGGAAAACTTGCACAAAATTCTTCTTATAGACATTCCAATTGGTGAATAGCAAGACCATGACCCTTGACCTATTATGCCACTCCAAGACCAAGCCACCAATCCTATTCTTCATCACTGTTGAGATCATCATTACTACTTCTTCACCAAAGTCATCATTACTGCACCTTCATTAAGATATTCATCATAACAACGAGATCATTGTTGTTTGACTGTTGGCACACCTTTACTGAGATTCTCACCTTGTCACTCTGTCTCCATCAAGATCATGACTATACCAAGATCATAATTGAATCTATCATGACTACATCTAGAAGTATGCTGAAACATAGTGTGTCACTGTGAGATCTCCTCATCATAAATATATGGAGATCATGATTGTGTCCTGGATGAATTTTAAGACAGAGTGTGATACTGTGGGATCATTGAGATCCTTTTCATCACTGTTATGCCGAGATTTGTGAATGTGTTTTCTTCCTACATTGAGATCTTCAGATATTGTCAAGTATACCGAGACAAAGTGTTTTCTTCCTGCACCAAGATCCTTATCATTATACCTATGCCAAGACTGTAACCATTAACAATATGAAGAGACAAAAAAAACTTCATCTCAGTGGCCCCATCCAAAAATTACAGTGTGTTTTTCATCCGAAATCTGAACCTAATAGTCATGTGAAGGATATCAGACCTATACCCATCTGAAATTACAGTGAATCTAAGTTCTTGAACCCTAATGTACCCATCTGAAATCTTGTACCTCTGTACTCATTCGAAGTCGCAGAAATATTTGAAATTCCATCTTTCTGTGATGACCCTATCCACCTATAAATAGTGGTTAACCTTGAATATAAGACAACATGACAGTGAACCATTGTGTCTCCTAATTTTGAGCTAACATGACTGATTTTAATTCGATTTGCAGACCGACATGATGAAGATGATTGTGCTTGTCATTTGGAGGGCTACTGGACATTTTTTTATGACTCAAAAACATTAGATACATGCCCAAGAAGGGTTCTTCAACATTTTCTTTGACTCTTTGACTTTACTATAACACTTCAACACATGCTAGGCTTATGCAATGAGCAAGAAACTCATTTTTACAATTCAAAAAAATAATATTTCTTTTCTTTTACAATTATAAGGATCAAAATTACATTTATGAAGACCAAACCTACTTACACTTTCTTCAACACTTTTTTCATGAAATCCTTGCATCATACTTCCATAAACAAATAATTATCAATGCATAAATAAACATAAAAATACGTTGGTTACCTTACATTCTTGTACCAAGAAATCTACCATGAACACTTGCACATAACATCTCTCAAGGAAGTCCAATTCCTTGATAAATCCATCCATAACTAGAAACTATTTGTTTTCCTGTCAATTACATGTTCATGAATATAGCACATATCTACACAATTTCATACACAGTCAAGGTTATTAAGACTTCCTATATTCATGCAAGCACTCTTTCACTTGGAATTGCGGTTTCCAAACATAGCCAAAGGAATTTTCACCCAATTAATTTCTTTTAACTTTTATCTTGCTGCAATTGAGTCTTGTTACATGCTATCACATCACCCAACTATTATTTATAAAAACAAATTAATTGTTACCTTGTCATGCTATTACCAAGAATGTTTCCTTGCAACTATTCACACATGTCAACCACATGTTCCATCGATCAAGACATCATGTCTATTAATTGAAATCATCCTTTACCAAGACTAATAACCATGTCATAATCAACTCACGGTCATTAGTGTCACTACTACAACTAGCACCACTTACACTCAAGTGCATATAAACTATATCAGCACATAATGTGTTAGTACAATCATCTTAAAACAAGATCATTCCTTCATGCAATATTATAGACACATACTCATATCATGCAATTAATCAAACAATCAAACAACTTGTAAACATACCATGTTAGATAAACCAAATAGATGACATAATCAAACTCCTAACTCAATGTATCTCAGGGGAGGCTATCACCTCTGCATAAGTCAATCTAAATTAGTATGACACAATGTCACAAATATATCAACTCCTACTTAACTGTCATAACCATAACCATCTACACAAGCCAATGTATATTAATACGATACATATAATATCAATATCTTAAATGAAATTACCATAAGCATCATGCATATGACCACAATGCATATAACAACAAGTTACTATTATTCATGACTATCCAACGCATGTGGATATGACTGCACTAATCTACTGACATCTATCATGCATGTATCCAAAACAATAATATAATGACAGGCATATTCATAACCATAATGCATATAACAATCACTAACCATTATACCTCCATACCCAACATACAAACTTGTATAATGATCTTCTCTTACCCCAAGGTTTAGTGCTACAACATCACTCTAATAATTTGCATCACCTTCTCTATCTCAACCAACACATTAGCATCATGATGACATAAACTGCTAAAATGACTACCATGATGTATGTCTAACTTACTATTCATGCATAAACATAATCATGACAATTCATCCATAACAACATGCATCTGGCACATCCAGTCCAAGTGTTGAACTATGCTACAATACCACCTTGTAATTGCCTCCTCCCACATTTACCTACTTTCACCAGTTTTCTCAGGGTAAACATGAGTTAAGGGTCACTATGATAAGACTCAACCTCCTATATGACCTTAAGGAAATGGAGTCAGCAACTTATGACCTTACTAACTTCCCTTAGGTGCTACAGGACCTTTAGGAGCTACCTAACCCCTCCAGGTGTCCAACCCCTAAGCTAACCCACCTTTTCACTATCTTGGGCTCTCATTCACTTCCTTGGCAAGGCCCCCAAGTAAATATAAGCCTCAAGTCACTCCCATAGGCCTACTTCCCAGCAACTATGGAATTTTCCAATCAATTCTATGCCAACGACCCCAAATTCTGAGCCACTTTTTTAGGGCTAGGACTTAGCCTCGTTGTATAACTCATTAAAACTTCCATAAATAATGAATAACATAGAAAAAACTTATAAAATAAGAACTTTAGAAAGGAATTTCCCTGAACCCTCCCAACCAAGACAAACATTTTTTCAAATGCACGGTAAACATGCAACCTATAGGTCATGAATTCATATCTAAACATAGGGATTTGAAACTTATCCAAGGCTTACCAAGAAGGACTAATTCTTTCTCACAATAGTTGTCATAACAAAAATTAGGTAATGCATTAATTAACTAGACATTCATTAATTAAAATGTGATAAGAGCCATACTTAGAATTGTCATATAACCATACTTATAACCAACATATAACCATATAGATAACAATTATAAAAAAACCATTAAAGACACATAATAACAAGTAAAATTACTCATCAAAGACAAGAGAAACTTATCTATTATTAATCATATGCAAAATCCAACCAAGTTAGGGACTTCCATGTACCACCCAACCATAGATTGGGCTGAACCAAATCTTTATTTCAACTAATCACTCTCGTGCCATATTCTAGGCATCAATGTGGGATCTCATTGGATAAACCAATCCATAAATGACCAAGGGAATCTAGGGGTTAAAACACCTCCATCCTCACCATACTATGAGCTCATCTAAACTAGTCCCGAGATCACAAAACCAAACTGAGCTTAGATGCCTCATAATTCCTTCACCATCCCTTGAGGAATTCTACTGTTTCCATTGACCTATTGAGGGCTTCCTGGAGAAAACCATCTCCACCCCAACCCTTGGGTTTTTATTGAGACCACCTCACCTGTATCCAAAACCTTTTGGAAATCCAAAGCTCAACCAAGAAAGAATCCCATCACTTCATGGCTATCCGAAAATGGAAAGGCAAGGCTGAAACCACTGTTGAAACTCGACAAACCCATGCTAATGAACACAAATGATCCAAATACACATATTCATATACCATGCATGCCCAAACCAGCTAGGAAATCATACATGTGACCTGTTACCTACAAGTATTCCCATTGAAGCTTCTTGATCAAACCTTTCCTTGCTTGATCATTGCTTTCCTTTGCTTGCTTGCTTTCCTTCTCCTCTTGGTACTCTTCTCCTTTTTGTGACTCATTCAAAAAAAAAATTGACAAAATAATGTGAACTAATCCTCATAAGCCTTTTTATTATTAAGGTCTCTATTTTCTTGAATCCCCATTATTTTCCTTTAATTTCCTCCTCACATCAAACCTATGACCTTTCACCTACCTTTTCTCCTATTTTCCTTTATTTTCAAAAATATAGTGTCAATAATGCCTCTTTGCCTTTGCCAATGCCTTTGCCAATTTCCTTAGACATAATAAACTAAATGAACACCTAATATGAAGTATTTTCCCACCATTTAGCTTGGAATATGTGTCCCTTGACCTTGGTATTATTTTTCCTTTATTAACCTTTATTACATGAAATTTTAACATAGGGTTGTTACACTCTTGTATCACTTGTTCCTCCAGGATGAGATTCCTTTTGGGCTTGTTTTCATTCTCATTACACAATGAAAATGTTGATTTTTTTTTGTCTTCTTTTCATGACTCATTAAACCTATGAAATTCTCGAGCTTCTTTCGCCCAAATTTTCTTGCTCGTAAAACCTATATGAAAATTTCAAGTTCTTCCCATATTTTCCTTCTCGTTAATTAAATTGAAAATCAATGAGCGATCACTTTTCCATTCTCAATATATTTAAAATATGATAAGGAAATGAGTGAACTTTTATCTCTTTTTTAGCCTCATTAAAACTTATGAAAAAATAACCTATTGGGCTCACTTGTCTTCTCTTTTGTGCTCATTAAACCATGAAGGAGACTAAAAAGAGAAAATGGGAGGGAGACAAGTTATTTATGCTCATTATCAAAATGGAAACATCAGTTATGTCACCTTTGAAAATGGCACCTGTTTTGAGTCATTATCTCATAACTGGGTTTTAGCTTTCCTATGAACCATATCATACATATGAGTTTATCTACTCCTCCGACTGGTTACTCTTCTAGTCACTATGGAGCACGCTTCAATGTATTCTATGTTTTTGCATGATATGTTTCTCATTAGTCCTAATTCCAAGTCACTTTTGTCACGTTCCATTGTGTGTTCAAGGGACCTCTCAACATGTGTTGGCCATTGGCAGTCCTTGTTAACCTTTTTTGTGTCAACCATCCCTATGTTAGTTGTACTTCATCATATCATGACTTCATCCATTTACATCATTTCTAAATATGTTCCATTTTGATTGATTGGGGATACATTAAGGCCCTCCTTCAACAAATATTCTCTAGTTGACTTTAACTGATTATCTAAGATCTTGATCTAGGAGCTGACAATACCTTGGAGCTTGTAGACCTCAGTGGTAGTCTTCCTTGTGATTGAAAATGGGTTGAACGTATTGAATCTTGGTCAGTTGGGTCCATGAGTGTTCAATGTAAGATCATTTATTCATAATTAGTGGACTATGCTATGTAACTTGGGGTCCATTTTCATTATTGTTCACTCTCTTCACATCTATTAATGGTACACCTCATTGACAAGTAATCGTATAATTTATTCCTTGCTCAAAATCAACACATTTATTCACATGTTCTAGATTCATACCATCAGGCTTCTGTAGAAGGCATCGGGTTAATGATATCTCACTCTTATATCGCACCCCTCCTAGGCTGCGTTGGAGTTATGTATCATTCATGTAATTTGAGGACTACTCTAGGGAACTTCAATGTTATGTGTCCATAGATCTACTAATGCATACTATGACATAAAGCCACACTATATTCGTCATTGTCTATAGTCTTTATGATGTGTCACTTGAATCCACTATGTATTATTTGTGGCCATGTCTTACCATTTCATGTCATGGATCCGCAATGTATGTTTGGAAGCCATGTTTATTTTCTCTTTATGACTAGTTATGGGTAGTTTTCTCTTCATTTTTGAGGTATACTTCCTTATACTCTTCATTTATTATTAATAGAATGATGATTCCTTCTTGTATTTTTTATGTCTTGATGATATGTTTATACGTGTTGTTTTTGAGCTAATCAACCCTCTATGGAAGGCTTGTGTGTTTGTTTGTTGGTGTATGTATGTAGGGATTTTGTTTTTTATAGTTGAGAGTGAGATATTTGTGTAGGAGCAAGACTCTAGGCATTGAGCCCAATACCCATCATCAACTTGTGAGGGATCTAGGTAATTCCTTAAAAACCCTCTTCTAGGAATATCATGTATGAACGTTAGATATGCATGGAATGTATGGAATATGATTTTCTAAAATATTAATAATTTCACATTATAGTACACACACCACTATAGGAAATTTCTAAGCAAGTTGTTGGGTGAAAAGTAGCTTGCTAGCTCAAGTGAAATTCTCCCATAACATGCTTTGTATTGATACCTTTTTTTCAAATTTTTACCAACAGACTAAAGAATGTAGTTATCTTAATATCCCCATAATATGTTATCAAAGTCTTGTGTAAAAATGCACCAATATATAACTGAATCATTTTTCCTTTCACAAATCCATTGAACCATACAAGTTGGTCTTGCTTTAAAAATATGGATGTAATATTTACCTTTGGTAAATATTCCACTTAGAGTAGACAAAAGTATTGCTCCATCTAAAATATCCATGTTATAGGATCATTCCTATCAAACTTCCTCATATCAATCTTTGGAGTATAGTAATTTTTTAATGCTGACTTGAAGTACTGATGACGTGGATCTTGGATTGAAAATTCAAGATTATGGTTTTGTGATTCAATATTTGTGATCTTCAATTGCGATTAAATATTTCCCATAGGTGATTGAGTTTGATCACAATAGTTCTCCTTGTTTTCTTTTCCTTTTTCTTGATCTCAATATCCCTTTTAGGAAGTCTCTTTAAGAGAATATTTTCCATGGAATTCATGGATTTTTGTATTGATTCCTTATTTTCATTAATCTTATTTTATATTTCTTATTTATTTTCATTCGTCTTCTTTACCATCTCTCCTTTGGTTTTTTCTTGAGAATTGGATAGGTCCACCTTTTTCAGCATACTACCATCTATTTCCTTAACTTTCTTCTCTAATTGAGATAACCTAATTTCTATGTCTTTAGTTTTTTTAGGAGACAAGGATGAGCCTTCATTAGATTTCATAAGTGCAATAGGTTTGTTTAGAGGCATGTTGGAAAATAATAATAACACTCATTTTCATCACAACTCTTAGTCACCAAAAAAATGGGATCTTCTAATCAATGGTTAGGTCACTTGTAGATTGTGTACCTTTAAAACCTTAATTTGGAGAATATATAAATGCTGAAGTTTTTTTGATATATCTTCATGATTTTAATGGTTCAGGATGTAATAATGTAGTATGAAATACTCTGACATGTCTTCTATGCAATTCCACAGGTGTGATTAGTATTTGATGTGCCAAGTGAAAGTTATGGTAAATTTCCCAAAACTTTATGATTTTTGGCCTCTTCCCACGAGTGAACTTGTATAGCATGCCACTAATCCATTTCTTCAAATATAATTATAAAATTTGTACTTGAGGTACTTATATATGTCTAATAAAATACCTAAATATTTTAGAGTCTGAAAATCCCAGAAAAGAATATAAAGAAAAAATACCAGTTTGACCTATTTAAAATTTATTTTATGATTGTTCACAAACCCTAACTTCCATAGGGTATAAATTTGAAAGTTTAGCAACGAGAATTTTGAAATTTGAACTAGATGTTCCTCGATATTTATCCTTAATATGATCCAAGTTTCACTATCTGAAACCTTACATATAAAATGTTATTTTAAAAATTCCAAAATGTAACGTTTGAAATTATTTTAGGAACATTCAATGACCCAAACTTCCTTAGAGAATTAACCCAAAATTATAGTAAAAAAATATCCAAAATTTAAATCATATGTTCAGTAATATTTATAATGAATGTGCCCCAAGTTTCATAGTCTAAAACCTCCCAAAAAACATTATAGTGAAAATTAGAAACTATAGTGGACAAATATCTAAAAAATTTACCAAATATTAATCGATGTCTCCTTAGTATTCTCCTATTTTCACCATCTTAAACCTCCTATAAAAAAAGTTATAGAAACAAATGCCACGAACATATATTTGAAGCAACAAAACCTAGGATCATGAGCTTTGATACGAAATTTTAATCTCGTTCCTTCAAAATGATAAGAAACCAATAATTACAATCCTCCTCAAGGGGCAAATCTCCTTTTACAATGAATACAATGTACAATCCAATATTTGGTAATCCTAACAATGGGTCTCCTTAGTGTGTATATATATATATATATATATATAGGAGATATATATATATAGATATATTATAATATAGGAGAAAAAGTGTACAATTATAATAAAATGGGACCATGAGGAGTTCTAAGCTACATAACAATATAACAATATAACCATAGAAATGTAAGAACTCGATATATAAGGATTAATAAGGGGTTTAGGGGTTAACATGAGGCTTATATAGACTTAACAAGTACTTTTATCTAGTGAGTAGGATGGAAAAAATACTTTTACTAATGAGTAGGTTAGATAGATTACCTCACTAACTAATCTTCTACTTAGATCTAGAACTATTATAGCTCTCGCAATGTGAAGTGTGTAGGATTGTTGATATATATTATAATGATAAATAGAAAATAACTAGAGGAACTTCAGCTTGTTGACCAATATCTTACCATGTTCATTTATAAAGGGGGTTTTTAAATTATAAAATAAAGTCAATATATTGTAGGTAGTGGGGGTCCGGGGATGGGCATGTTGGGTGGTGGAGATTTATGGCAATTGGGTGGTATATGGAGCATAGGAAGACAGCCATAACAAAATTCAAAAGGGAATGGATCTTGACTATTGAAATTTCCAAATATATCAATATTGAGTGATATGAAGGGCCTAATTTCACTATCATTTCTTGGATTAAGTTGTGTGATCCAGGTGGATATTGGTGGCCACCCTCCTATTCCACTTGGACCCCAAACACTGTATCTTTTAGTTTTTCAATTTCCTTAATTGTAGCACAGTTCTTGATTTTTGGCATTTTTTCGAGTCCTGAACTTCTAGAGCCATTTTGTGGCCCTAAACGACATTTTTAGGAAAAATTGAGAGACCAAAAAATCCCCAAACAAGTTCATTGGTTTGTTTTCGGCCTACTCTTCGAGATATTCAAAATGAGGTGTTATGATAGCCAAACATAAAGCGTATGAAAAAGTTACAACCTCGTGAAATTGATGTACCAATTTACCCAAACAGGGCCTAGAGTTTTGGGGCTTCATCTCCTAGGGTGAGGTTTTTGGATGTTTAGGGTTTTTCATTGTTTATCAATAATAAATAGGCCTTTGAGCCTAATTATAACACATTTTAGAGGCATGTCGCTACCACATCTCTTCTCATAGATAAGCTACCATCACCCGAGCTAGTTTATTTCCACTCTGTTTGTAAGCATATTTCAATATTCTGATATTAATGAAATGAAGTGTTATTTCTACTACATTTCTGTATTTATGGTTATATCTGTAATTTGTTGCATTCATGTTTAAGTTTGGATCATTGTGCAAGTAGCTCAACTAAGGTGTGATTCATGGTTTTTTTTTGGTTTGGGAGTGAAACATACTAGAATAACAAAGATTATACGCCAAAAAATGCCACAAGGATTTTAATTTTGTCTAAGAAAATTTTCTCTTTATCAGATGTCATGGTAATTAGTAGACAAAATTAACATGTTCAAAGAATAGGTTAGCTATTTCTTCTATCATAATTTCCTTTTATGTAAAGTAGAGATAATTCCATCTTGCAGAAGCAAAAAGCAACTAAGAAGAACAATTGCATCTCTAAAATGTCATAACAAGTCTACAAATAAAGTCCATGGAAATTGTTTCTCATGGAAAAGGAGGAATTGAGATTGAATAATATAACTTGAAATTTTAGTGTGTAGGTTTATTTTGACTACATTAAGTGCATTATAGACAAAATAGTTGACTTAATATTCCATGGATGGCCAAAAGAAATATTTATGTATATGTTGAATGGTTGAATTAGTGTGAATATAACCTCCATACAAAAGGGAATCTACTTCACATATTAAAAAATCATGGATTGGAGATGGGTCCATACACATATTAATCACTATATGTTGTTAGAGAGTGGAGAGTATGGGCCCAAAGTAGGGATTAGTTTCATAGTGTTGCTTCCAATCACAATAGGTACAAGTCCATATGTCCAAGATTGGTAAGGCATCGGTAGGTGGTCATCTAAGTACATATACAAACTTCTTGGCACATTCATTTTTTTAATTTAATCACAAAATGAGATTGATAGATCCATGGAACCCACATAAGGCACTGTTAAGCTTGGATATTTAATTGATATTTGAGTAATATAAGGATAATGGTCCATGTGAAGGACAATTTATTTGCGAAGAATATGGTATCATTAGTGTTAAAAAAAATTACTAACACATACAATTCCTTGTCATAGTTTGTTATAGACATATTTGGGCACTACAACCCCAATCTTATATGTCCATAAACCAAGGGGTTCTGAGTCCCTAAAAGTGTTGTTTCATACCCTAAAGGAACAAGGTCAGCTGATCACATCATCTCCCAGAAGTTCTCCATGAAAAACTACTAAGAACTGGTCAAAACTGGACCATCTCACCTACTACATGGTCAAAGTGTGATGCATCCCACCTAATGCACACAGGGGGTGCGATGCATACTGAAAATCCCTTCTATGGGGTGCGATGGGTGAGAGTAGAAAAATGGCAGAGATAGTTTGCAAGGTGGATGATCATGGAATCTTCCAGAAACTTCTCCTGTGACACTTGCCTCTCTGAATTCGCCCAGGGATGAGTAAGCGATCATGAAATCTCCAAGTGGAATTGATAATTATCAGAGAAATGACACTAATCAAAACCCAAAACCTGACTCACCCAACTACAAACATCTATATATGGATCCCTCATCCTAGAGATCCAGAGGCTGGAATTTTGCATCTCATAAGGAAGTGTTGTTGGTTTCTTTGTGGAACATCATAGTGTTGGGTGATCTAGCTTTTCATGAGGTGAAGAAGGGATTTCATGCTAGGAGGATGGTGATGGGTCAGATCAATGGGTTGTAATCCTCTCTTCTACTACTTCTATCAATAAATCTATTTGAGTTTTCCTCCATATTCTTGTATGTATGAATTGATATATGCACTTGTATGGTCAATATATATCTGATCCTATATTTTTTATGATTGTAGATATCTATGATTTTATGGTATTATGTTGCTTTGACTCTACAGGTGTTCTTTGAAGTGAGACAAGTGGGGAAGTAGCAGCAAAGATTTGTCAAAGGGGAGAGGAAACAAGCAAGGAGCCAAGCAGAAGACTAAGGTTGGTACTCTTTGCTTCTCTCTCATCTACTTCTCATAAAGGAAAATGCAAGTAACTTTAGTTAGTTTGTTTCTAAGATAGCCTCCCATATTAGTGGGACTAGCAGCTCTGAATGGACACTAGTTTTCCCGATAAAAAAATGGCGACTCCACTGGGGAGCGAATAGATTGTTTGCTTGTTCCTAGTTTGTTTACTTTATAAATTACAAACAGAGCCTGAAGTTATGCCAGCTAGCCTTCAAACTACTTTTTCTATGCAACTGCAAAGTAGATAAACGTTGCTTCAGTCAATCTTCGAGTTAGTTTATGAATTAAACATCTGAATTGCAAACATCCTACGTTCCCTGGTGGTGGCTCAAGTAACCTCATTAGATCAGCCCCTATGTTTTGTATTTACTAAATATCATTAGCTCAGCCTAAATCCCTGAACTAAGTTACAAATTGTGACCAAAAACCAAGTTAAAGTCTCATCCTTGGACCATCGCACTATCTCCTTTTGACAATCTAGATGCATTGCACCTCTTGTGTGCTGTAGGTGAGATGCATCCCTGTTTCCCTATGTTACAGGTGCAATGATCAGATAAGACTGTTTCTGCTCCAGATTTTGGTTTCTCTTCACTCTCTTTAGCTTTATTCAGGAGTTTTGCTGTCTGTGATCAATATACCACTGTTGAAACTCCCTTCCTTTGCATTATCCAGCCTCCATTGTACAAAGAATTGTGAATGTTTTTATGTATTTTTCGCCATTCACAGTTCTCCTTTACAAACAATAGCTAAATCGAACTGTCGTATTTTGATTTGAAAGTGTCGCAAGTGTCATTTTAAATCAAAGAAAAGAATCCTCCTCTTTTGATAGTAGATTACATTGTTACTCTTGTATTTGATTTGAATTAATAGTATTTCAAGTGTTAAAATCAGTTTTCAATTCAAAATCGCAAAGTGTCGTCCTTGTATTCTTTTCATATTTTGAAAAGAAAATTGTTAGTATTGTCACTTTGAAAAGATAATTCAGATTTGTACTTAGCATTCTTTTTGTCATTCACACATTGAGAAAGCAAAAAACAAATACATGCATGTGCATTTGCATTTAGACTGCTTGTGGGGATTGATTTAGGAAAATGCATCTTAGTGTGTGCTCTCTGCTCTATGTTGAAACAATTTTGCTTCTCTTTCCTTAGTAGCTAGGATTTTCATTGCAAAAAGAAGAGTAAACGACTATTTATCATCTTAGATTGCATATTTAGGAGTTTTATATCTACATCATGCAGTGAACCTTAAAGGAAAACTTCTTAAGAAAGATCAACTGTAAAATAAATTTCAATGAACATAAAATACTTTGGAACTTAACACACAACATTTAGAAGTCTAGGCTAGAGATGTATTCTGGCATCGTAAAGCCTGGTAACTATTGCTTTCATCGTAAGTTGGGTGATTCCTCCTCTTTGAGACGACAAGTGCCAGTACGGACATGTGCTCCCACGTACCGTTGAGTATATATTGCAATATCACAATAGGCTACATCCTTTATCCTTAGGAAGCTGTGTCTGCCACCCTATCGATCGCAATGCACTGAACACAACATTCGGGAAGATTGACTACCGTACTCTAAAAAGTATTCTGCATTTTTGCGATTGGTTTGGTAATCCCTCTGTCTATATTTCTAGAGTAGTCACTTTCATTCCTTTTTAGACTCCTTAAAAGAAAAGGTTCATATGAGCACTTGTCACTTTAGGCTCATTAAAAATCAAAGGCGACTAGAGTCATCTTTAACTTTTTCTTGACTCTTAAAAATTGAAAAACCAAGTTGTGTCAAAGTGTCATAAAATTCATTTAATTCAGAATAACATTTTCCGCTTTTTATTTTGAGTTGATCAACTAATCCACAATCATGGAAGAAATTCAACCAAAACCCCATCGTTCGCGGAGACTAATGAGTCAGTCATCTTTGACTCCAAAAATGAAACCATTCCGGGCCAAGCAAACTCGTTTAACTGGGTCAAAGTCTCTTGGTTTGTTTGAAGCTTGTGTTTCAACATCCTCAAAGACTCCGGTTACTCCAACTATTTCTGGTATCCTTGCCTCTATAGAAGAATTTTCGTAGTTACAAGAGGACATTAGAAGTGATCCTAGTGTAATGGTAAACACTTCTATTCCTGAACCAACTCCATCTAGGGTTTATTCAGAAGGTGTTTCCCCTCCAGCACCTGTTGCTGCAGAGTCTATACCTTCTTCGACACCAGAAATATTTTACGGACCTGACTGTCTATGTCTTCCACCTGGACTGGTTGCTATAGAATAAATTACGAAGAATCTTCCATCCAGTACTCCATTGCATTTTGGAACTGGGATCCACCTATATCCTTCTACTTTAGAAGATAATCTGCCTTCATTGAAAGTTCCTATAGAATCGCTAGGAAGTCTTTTGGATAGACTCGATATGTCTAGACAACCATTGACATCTAGGATTGTTTTGTCTGATACAGTGGTGGCAGAACCTCCTGCCACCACTCTAACAATGTTCACTGGTATACCATCTATCCCAACTAGCTCTCAACCACTAGAGGAATTCCACCCAGGGATTATTTCGACAGTATGGTTTGTTCCCGTTTGTTTGTCCAGAATAATATCTGGAATTTCTTATGTTGAGTCTCAGCAAATTGATCCTTGGCAACAATATCAATTTGGGAAGTCCAGTCTCCAAAGGCCAATCTTTCCTTTGAACACTGGATTTCCACTGTATGGGGGGTAGTATGCCCTTTCATTGTTCCTTTCAAGAGAACAACCATATGAGAGTTCACAACAGAATTTGGGTCAAGCTGGAATCACATCTAGTGGTTGGGTGCCAATACTGCCTCAACAACCAAGAGTTGTATACTCGATGTGTCAAATATCCTGACTACACTAGCTATTGTGACAGTGTCGTAAGTATGAGAGTTGACTATTGTATGCCAACCTCAAGTTTCTCAGGTCGTAATACAACAGCCTCGTGTCTCCACGACACAACCACAATCGCCGATTAGTGGCTCCTTAACTGGAGCGACTCGGGCTCAAATGGGTACTATTACCCCTCATCTTGGTTAAACAACCAATATTGGACAACAACAAATGGCTTCACAACCATGGTTGGTACAGTTTCAACAATCACAATTCCAACAATCTTACCAAGGACCTGAGTAACAAATCTTTGCGGGTAATGGGCAGCCGTATATTCAAAACGGTCACCATCAATCATATCAT
The DNA here is from genome assembly GCA_000404065.3 of Pinus taeda. Taxonomy (NCBI): domain Eukaryota; kingdom Viridiplantae; phylum Streptophyta; class Pinopsida; order Pinales; family Pinaceae; genus Pinus; species Pinus taeda. Next base: position 24,687 of record APFE031579993.1, on the reverse strand, counting down.
AATGGTTATGCCCATCAACCTTATCAAAGTTATCAGCATCAGATACATTATGCTGGTATGCAAAGACCCACTGCTCAGGCGATCCCATCTTATCCTGGGTATGTTTCACCAAACCTGAATCAATAATTTCCCTTCATAACAACTTTAGAATTACCAGATCTGAATCGGCTAACAAATGATCCAATTGCTTATGCCCCTTCGTGGTCAGCGATTCCTCATAAACTTTCGTCAGAGATTCCTAAATTCAATGGAAATCTGGGTGAAGATCCATCGAATCATGTGGTGACCTTTCATCTGTGGTGTTCGTCCAACACTCTCAATGATGATTCAATTAGGCTTTGCCTTTTTCAATGAACGTTAACTAGTTCGGTAGAAAAATGGTACATCAAATTGCCTAGAGCTTCATTCGATAACTTCAGCGCCCTTGCCACCACCTTTTTAACCCATTTTTAGTTATCGATAAAGTATGAAATAGGAACAGAGCTTCTTATCAATTTTAAGCAGACAACAACCACTCACATATCTGATCATGTTCATGAGTGGCGACGTTGTCATTGAATGGTAAAAACATATGTTCCTGATCAGCTCCTAGCTGAATGGTTTATTAAGTCATTGTTACCTTCTATTACAGAAGATGTGACTAAAGGGGGGGTTGTCACTGAAGAGCAAGTCATTGCTCATGTGAAATATCTAGACTTGATCTATACTCAGTCTGGCACGCTCTATGACAAAATACCTGATGCTCCTAGACTAGAGTTTTCCATTCCTCGTCCTCCTAAATAAAACAAAGACTCTCATGTCGGTGATGGCGTGATAAGCACTACAAGCATGAAAAATGCAAAGGCTACATCTAAGAAAGCCCACACAGTTTCCGGTCAAAATGCAAATGAAGAACTTCTTGCCTCAGAAGTTAATTCTGTGTCAACCGACAAGGGAAAAGAACTAAAGTAACTAGGCGGCAAGAAGAAAGGGAAAAGCAAAAAGAAGAAACAAGATGATGCATCTCCTAAAAAATCTTATGCAAACCCTTCTGGGCAAAATAAACCCAGTCATCCATGTTTTATATGCAATGAGGATCATTGGACGAGAAATTTTCCACATAAAGCTGAGATTAAGAAGCTCTTCAGAAACTCAAAAACCTCAGCGGTATTGGCTGATCCATTTCCAAACCTAGAAACCAATCTGGTTGCTAGCAACAATGCTTCCCCATCCAAAGTGCTTATGTTGTCCATTTTGAAACAACAAAATGATGCTTTGATATCGACAAGGAATACAGATTATGGGAATCCACAACTGTCGAACAACAAGGCTACTAATCAACCTAGTAGTTTGATGACAACTTCGACCGAAGTTGTGCCACCCATCATTCCTGAGCTAACGATAAAGCTACCAAAGGGAGTAGTACACAAATCGACATTTAATCCTCATGCCAAAGCAAAACAAAATTATAATATAGTAGAGGACCTGGATCAATCGCCATCTGCTATGTCGACACTTGAAGTACTGCAAAATTGCCCCTCCCAAAAACGGGCTCTATTATCAGCAATAGGTGGGATTGACCCGGCGGATTCCAATCTCGTGGCCTTTAATCATAAAGGATATGAACCTCAGTTACTAGCTCAACTCGCTTTCCTCATTCAAGTGAAAGCCCTCAGCAAAACTATTCATCAAACAATTATTGATGAGGGCTCGATGGACAGGCATACACCCCATATGGGATTTTAAGTAACTTGCAAGTTGAACTAGGGGGCAAAACAATAGAAATTGATGCTAAAGTTATCGATGGAAACCTCGATTACAACATCCTACTGGGAAGGCCCTAGATTTATGCTATGGCTATTGTTGTGTCAACATACTTTAGAAAGATTGTGTTTCCTTTTCAAGGAAGAATTACAATCGTCGACCAACAAGCCTTTCTCCCCAACAGTTCACAAGTTACGAGAAGCATTCCAATGATCCACGGAAGCTTTCATCACTTCAAAATATCAGAGTAGGCCTGTTAAAAGACCCTACGTTGATGGGTACTTTTTCCCTACCACCTCCAAACAATCTGGCAAAAGTGGCCACAGTGGGAACCTCCAATATGGTATCTTCTATTCAGAGGATTTCCAAACATGATATTAGCATGGACCATTGCCAGGTTTTGCCTCCAAGCACCATGGAAATATTGTAGCAATGAATGTTCTCAGCCTGGACAGCAAACCCAAAGCAACACTCATCGAGCGTTTGGGTAGATAGGTCGAAGGAATATGGTACCTCTTCAGATCCTTGGTCGCATGTACATTCTACAGATGAAGGAATCGTTCAATTGATAATGGTAGGAGAGGCACCATGGGAAGATTTCCACCATCATTCCCATCTTCTGGATTACAACGAGGATTCTTCCAGCGACCTTAATCATCCTTCGGTTTTTGATTTCCTATAAAATACTGTAAATACGGTGGATTCCGAGTGAAACCTATCCAATATTGAAGAAACTATCGCCATGAATATCTCGACCAAACGAGATGTTGTAGAGAATATTCATCAGAACTGGAAGTATATTACGCTCTCTTTCATGAGTTCAGAGATGTCTTTGCATGGTCATATGAATAAATGCCAGGCATTGAGTCGAGCATAGTTGAACAAGAAATTAAGATGTATCCAGATGTCAAATCAGTACGACAACAGCTTCAACAGGTGCACCTGAAGAAAGCCACTACCATTAAGGCAGAAGTTGAAAAAATTTTACATGCTGGTTTCATTTACCTAGTTCCTCTAACTGATTAAGTATCAAATATTGTTCCTGTGACCAAAAAGTAAGGAAAAATTAGAGTGTGTTTCGATTACAGGGATGTAAATCAAGCTTGTCCAAAGGATAACTACCCTACACCCTTCATCGACCAAATAATTGATGAATGCATCGGATGCAAAATATTTTTGTTTATGGATGGATTTTCCGGGTATAATCAAATAAATATCTGCCCACAGGACCAGTCAAAGACTGCATTTATTTGTCCGTGGGGCACATTCGTGTACCATAAGTTAGCTTTCGGTTTAAAGAACGTAGGGGCAAACTTTCAGAGGGCAATGAACTATGCATTCCATGACATCAAGAACATCGTTCAACCACATCTCGACGATCTTGTGGATCATTCGTGAAAGCGAAATGATCATCGACAAAATTTGAGAGCTATATTTCTACATTGCCGACACTACAAGATATGACTCAATCCACACAAGTGTGTGTTTTGTGTCAGTTTTGGTCGTTTACTTGGCTTTATGGTTCCAAAGGACATTATTCATCTCAACCCATGTAAGGTTCAGACAATCATCAATCTGCCTCCACCTTCAAATTTGCTCCAGATTCAGAAACATGAAGGGAAAGCAAACTTTCTAGGGAGGTTCATTCCAAATTACACCAAACTTGCTAAAGGTTATATGCGTCTGTTGAAAAAAGAAGTGCCCTTCGACTGTGATCATGTTGTGCAAGCTTCCTTTGATGCTCTAAAGGAATCCCTAATAAAAGCATCATTAATGTACACTCCTGAGTATCAAAAAGACTTTAACCTATATCTAGTTGCAGCAGATACGACCATCGCAATGGTTTTAGTTCAAGAAGACAATGGAATCGAACATCCTATCTATTATTTAAGTAGAAACTTAAATAATACAAAAAGCAAGTACTCCTATGTTGAAAAGTTGGCTCTCACAGCTATTCAAGCAGTACAGAGATTTCGACACTATATCCTCTTTCGCAAAACTACCGTTTTGTCAGATTGCAACCCAATGACTTACATTCTGTCGCATTAGTTGCTTGGGGGAAAATATTCGAAATGGATAGCTATTTTTCAAGAATTTGATCTGGAATTTGTAAAATCCAAATCAAAGAAATCTCTGGTTTTTGTGGAGTTACTATGTGACTTCCCATCATCATCCAACGATTCAACATCCAAAGCAACAATCGTGGATGAATCTTTGTTTCTGTTATTGTCGAGTGCTTTGTGGTATGGAGATATAATCATCTATCTCCAAACCCAAACATATAGGTCTAATACCTCTCGCTCAGAACAACGAGGTACTCGATACCAAGAAAAAGACTACATGATCATCGGTGATACGCTTTACCGTCGTGGTATCGATACAGTTCTACAAAGGTGCCTCACCCATGAGGAGGCCGAAAAAGTCCTGAATGACTACCATTCAGGTGTGTGTGGGGGGCATCAATCTAGTTACGCTACGACACAAAATATTTTACAAGAAGGTTACTTCTGGCCAACAATGTTCAAAGATAACCACAGTCAAAAGTTGCCATGCTTGTCAAATCTTTGACCACAAAACCAAAATACCACCCGCACCTTTGCACCCAGTAGTTGTTGTTGGGCCATTCATCAAATGGGGTATAGATTTCATGACATGTAAGCCCAGCTCGGCCAGGGGGCATGGGTATATCATATTCGCAGTTAACTATTTTACGAAATGGGCTGAGGTAATGCCTACATTAAACAATAGTGGTGAAATGGCTGCTATTTTCTTTTTCAATCATATAGTCTCGAGATTCGATTGTCCACAAGCTATAGTCACACATCATGGATCACATTTCTGCAATCACATGATGGTTGAATTGGCTGCCAATTTAGGACTGTCCCATGATAGCTCTACTCCCTATTATCCACAAGCTAACGGGCAAGTTGAGGCAATCAACAAAGTCCTGAAGCGCATGCTACAAAGGATGATTGGATTCCATAAATGGAGTTGGCACCTAATCCTATACTCGGCCTTGTGGGCATACCAGACATTAGTAAGAAATGTAACTGGATTTACCCCCTTTCAGCTGGTGTATGGCCTGGAAGTAGTCTTACCAGTTCAGTGTGAAATTTCATCTCTTAAGCTCGTAGTCGACCTTCTCCATGGAACTTCAAAGGAAGAGACCTGTTTCTTTGAATTAATCCAAGTGGATGAAACTCATCGTGACTGCCTTGGCTAACGAAGCACATAAGAAATGAGTCAAGGCACAATTTGACAAGAATGTCAAACCTCGTGTCTTCTCAGAAGGTGACCTTGTCTTACTTTACAATTAGGAATCCGATAAATTGGGAGCAGGTAAGTTCCAGTCTTTGTGGATGGGTCCGTATATTGTTAAGCGTGTATTAGAAAAAGGGGCCTATGAGCTAGTAGATTATGAAGGGATTACACTATCGCAACCCAGAAATGGGTTGTACCTTAAGCGTTACTATGCTTGACTAAGCGTAGTAATCTCTTCATATGCTTTTGTTACATTTTTGTTTTCGTTAAGAGTGATTGTTTTGGTTATGTAATCCACTTTTGCATTTGTTGCAGATGTCAAACCTATTGGAATCATTTGTTGGATACACCGACGGAGCAAGTCGTAGTATGCAGAACCTATCTTCTGCAACCTGGGCCATCTTTGATCCAAGCGACGAGTTAGTGAGTTTCAAAGGGGTATGTATTGGTCAGTCAATGAACAACATCACTGAATATAGCACATTGATAGATCTCCTCTCTGATGCCATCACGCATGGCATACGCCGACTTGTCATTAGGCTAGACTCACAACTTGTCATTCTACAGCTTATTGGCACCTATTCTATTCAGAATCTAGATATCTATTGCATGTTCCTAAGGGTCAAAATTTTGGAAAGGCAGTTTGATTCTATTCAATATCAACACATTTCCAGAAAATTAAACACATTAATCGATTCACTTGAAAATTATGTGTTAGATAGACATTTTCAACATTTATGAAAGAGAAGCATTTCATCAACATTTGCATCAAGATCATATAACTTAACCAAAATAAAGCTCCGAAAATCAAAAATATATATAACTGTTTATAGTTTTTCACATAATGTTCTGTGTCCAGGACAAAATCGGTCATATGACCCAAAAACTCAAAAATGCAAGGAAGCACCCTAGACTAATGGTGCTGGTGATAACAAGTCACTGCTTGTGCAATCATGGGTAAGAACCTAGTCCATCGGCTCGACATGCCAGTCGTATGGCGCTATAATATTAGGGGTAACTCGTCGGTCCTCACATCCAAAATTCCAAGGGTGAGGCCCTCGATCTGATCCTGCAATACTGCAAGGGTCTTGGCTATGTCCAGATCATGAAGGACAGCCCTCCCTACAACCTCTCCTACTGGAACAACAACTGCTACTCTCAAGCGCACTACTGGTTGCATTGGTTTGATATCTACATGAACACATGAGTTTTGATTAGTCTTGATAATATTTAAAAAGCACAAGAACATTATAAAAGCAATGAACAGAGATATGGTTAGAGATTTTTACCTATAACACCCCATTGCTTGCCAGCTGGCAACACCAAATCTAGGTCACCCCGGAAATCCATCTCGACATATGGATACTCGGCATAAACCATCTGCTGACAATTGAACCACTCAAAGAAGGCATCAGAGAATGAAACCTATGATTAACTAGCATGTCTAGCCATAAGGTCAACCCATCTCTACATCTATGGCTCAGTCAGTGGTGGCAGACCGAGTGAAATGTATTGTGGCTACATCAGTGGGATCTTATCTAAGGCGAAAGTGGTCAGAATAGAACCATAACCAAAGTCCTTGGATCTTCCATTTTTCACCTTGGTAAGTTATTCTTTTATCACCGGAAGTACTGCATCACACCAATTGAATACCTTTGGTTCAAGGCATTCCAAGGCATACTACATATAGGACCTGTTGGCCAAGTGAAGAGCCGCACTGCTAGCCAATCTAGCAAAGGTGAATAAGATAGTCTTTAAGGACCGGTCAGTAACATCGCTAATACTGATCTTGTTGTCCCTACTCGGTTGAGATCCATCTCTACAGTATCGGCAAATATAATCCCTCACGGATTCGCCCCCACAGGCGGAACTTGATAGTGAGAGAGGGGCACCACGCCTTGATAAATCAGTCAAAAAGTAGATGTCCTAAAAATTCAAAGGGATGGATTTCTCTCTAATCTGGAACACTTGGTTGGTAGGATCCCATGCGTCGAGGAAATATCACAACAAGTTGATTTGTTGCCTCATGCTAGATATGTGGAAAAACTTGAGCAAGCCACAGTTCCACAATGTTGTTATTGTACCCGGATCATGTAAGGAAACCATGTCCTCTTCTTCATGCTCACATTCATGCCATGTAATGACCATCTTGCTCCAATGAATATCTGAAAAACAAACAAGAGAGAATTATGATCTTGATTTGGCAAAAAACAGGAAAAATTTCCAAGAAAAATCAGTGAAAAAACTTTCTTCCTTGCACCCATCACACCCTAGCTATGTATTGGGTGAGATGCATACTGACTGGCCAATGGCCAGCCCAGTATGCATCGTTCCTTTTGATGTATACTAGGTCAATGGGGAGAGAATGAAATATTCAAACCCCAGAGGCTCAAAAAAGTAGGAAAACATGCTTAGAATCAGAAAAGGAAAGAATGTATTGAAGAGCTCAGGTTTAGCTCCTACCTGGTCCAGATGGCGCTGAAAATCATCCACAGAATCTCCCAGAATTAGCTAGTGAAAATCGAGAGGGAAATGAACCTCCAGAGCTCCAACAATTCCAAATTTGAATGAAATGGTAAAATGAGAGGTAAAAACTACTTTTATGTTATTACTCACGTAATTCAAGTAAGACGTTAGCTTTTTAACTCATTTTCTAAGCATGTATGAACATTTCTAATCAGTTTGATCGAGAAAGTGAACAGGTAGTACGACTGTCAAGAGAACATAGTGTTTATGGTGAATCGAATATCTTTGACTTTTGTCGCGAGCAGTTTTATGCGAAGTTCAAGCTCGTTAAAAAATAAACCTAGCGATGAGCATATGTTCCACCAGAGTTTAATCTCATTAAAAAATGAACCCACCTCTAGTAAATAAACATTGCAATTGCATAATTATTAGCTTTTGAGCCTTGATCATGTTCTTACCATCACCTCCACTCTTTTTGAGTTGATCATATGCCTCCATTTGATTGTTTACCCCTTTTGAGGAAAAGCTGCGACGAGTGATTCTATTATCCATCTTCTTTACACTGCCATGATTGAAAAGTTCCAAACCTCACCTGGAACCAGCTGCTATCCAAAAAAATCACTCATTCCTCAAAAAACGAGTCTCCTTTAAGCTCTTTTCATCTGACTCGTAAAATATGAAAAGATTACCGAGAAATTGGCCTCTCCAGCTCGTCAAAGTGATTGGAAGTGCCATCCCTCCTCTATATTTTAATATTTTTGGACCTAAGGGATTATTACACAAAAAGATCGAGCACTTGTCTTATTTGGCTTGTTAAAACTACCGAAAAGTCACCCCTTTCTTATTGTTTTATACTTTTTCTGACCTAAGGGATTATACTACGAAAAAGGATTACTAGAGTTTCCTTCCCGTCTCTTTTTAGACTCTCTAAAATTGAAAAGGACCGAGTTATCCTTGTCATTAAACTCGTTAAAACAATAGCGACAAACTTGTCCATGTAGACAAGAGCGAGTTCCATTGTCACTAGGCCCATTAAAACATAGTGACGGGTTTTCCCAAAGGGAAAATTATAGAACAAGCATATGTTATCCTCCTCAAGCTTGACAAAAATAAAGAGGTACGGGTTAGAAATGACTAGGAAAAAATTGGGAAGAAAACTTGAAGAAACTTTATTGGTAGCAAGTCACTCTTGAACATGACACTTTCACTTCATCACCATGATTGAGTTGGGTTGGGTTATTCCATTCACTGGTCATATCACCATTGGTCCACCGTACCATCCATTTTTGGGGCTAACTCTACCAATCCATTTCAGGGTCGCGGATATGTTCAAGAGAAGTCGCCCAGAGAATTCACCAACCCAGCTTGTGTCTCATTCGCTGCAATACCTTCACCCTTCATTCTTTCATGACCACCACCCTGAACCTTGTATCATCAAATCGTTTTCACCTCCACAAAATCATTTGCTCCGTTTCTCATCGTAGATGTGGGATTCATTAAGGCCCTCCTACGACGGGTCACTTCTTGTCTACATCAGCTCATTATCCAAGAAGTTGACTTAGAAACAACCCTTTCAGTACTTTGAAGCTTGCATGCCTCAATGGCAAGTTTCTCACTTCCGGTGACAAGTTTACATCAATGGCCTTCAACCGAAATATTTTGTGTGGTGTTCGATGTCAAGTCCCATTTTCACACATGTGAATTGTACTACAATACCTTGAGGGCCATTATCATTATCTGTGATTCCTCTTGCGCCTGTTAATAGCTTACATCATTGGCTGGTAATCAAGTGATGTCTTTCCATGTTCGACTTCAGAACATCTTTTCACATGGATTGACTTGTACTTCAGGCGAAGATTCAACGAATTTGAAGACCTCGGATCTAGTTTCATCCATCTAGGCTACGATATATTTAGGAAAATAAAGGCATCAAATGTACATCATAGCTGCACACATAATCATCCAATCCAAAGGATGATGGCTCTACCAGAATCATCTGTCTTCGATACAAACAGTTGTCTGTCCAATGTACATGAAGATGTATTTATAAAGCTGAGCATGGGAATGTCTGCCTCAGCTAGATCATGAAAATACTATGAAGATAATGTATTGTATTGTATCTTATTACAGGTCACCTTCCAGTGCGGAAAAACTTCAGATCCTCATGATAAAGCATTTCACCCAACATCAAATGATTTACGACCTCATGCTTTAGGGGGCAACTGCTATAGACATATTTGGGCACTACAAACCCAATCTTATATGTCCATAAACCAAGGGATTCTAAGTCCCTAAAAGTGTTGTTTCATACCCTAAAGGAACAAGGTTACCTGATTACATCATCTCCAAGAAGTTCTCCATGAAAAACTACTCAGAACTGGTCAAAACTAGACCATCTCACCTGCTCCATGGTCAAAGTGTGATGCATCCCACCTAATGCACATGGGGGGTGTGATGCATATTGAAAAGCCCTTCTATGGGGTGCGATGGGAAAGAGTAGACAAATGGCAGAGACAGTTTGCAAGGTGGATGATCATGGAATCTTCCAGAAATTTCTCGTGTGACACTTGCCTCTCTGAATTCGCCCAGGGATGAGTAAGAGATCATGAAATCTCCAAGTGGAATTGATAATTATCAGAGAAATGACACTAATCAGAAACCCAAAACCTGACTAACCCAACTGCAAACATCTATATATGGATCCCTCATCCTAGAGATCTAGAGGCTGGAATTCTGCATCTCATAAGGAAGTGTTGTTGGTTTCTTTGTGGAACATCATAGCGTTGGGTGATCTAGCTTTTCATGAGGTGAAGAAGGGATTTCATGCTGGGAGGATGGCACTGGGTTAGATCAATGGGTTGTAATCCTCTCTTCTACTACTTCTATCAATAAAGCTACTTGAGTTTTCCTCCATATTCTTATATGTATGAGTTGATATATGCATTTGTATGGTCAATATATATCTGATCCTATATTTTTTATGATTGTAGATCGCTATGCTTTGATGGTATTATGTTTATTTGACTCTGCAAGTGTTCTTTGAAGTGGGACAAGCGGGGAAGGAGCAACAAAGATCTGTCAAAGGGAAGAGGAAACAAGCAAGGAGCCAAGTGGAAGACTGAGGTTGGTACTCTCTACTTCTCTCTCATCTACTTCTCATAAAGGAAAACGCAAGTAACTTTAGTTTGTTTGTTTCTAAGATAGCTACCCATCTTATTGGGACTAGCAGCTCTGAATGAACACTAGTTTACCCGATAACACAGGTGCTACATCATTTTGCTAGCTAATAAAGTCCCTAAGTGGGAGGACATTGAATAGCCTCATCATTTAATCATGCCCCTAATTTCATGATGTGGTGTATCTAATTCAATCTCAAATCATAATTGGAGATTAGGAAGGTGTAAGATCATATTCAAAGTACAATATCTTCTTAAATTGATGGAACATGTAACTTGACTTGGGGTTATATTCAAAGTAGCATCGATTAGAGGGGTGATTCAATAGACTAACAAGCTTGGAGAACTCAGAAATGAACTCTTAGTTAAAGTTCACATTGACTGGGAATATTTTGATATCAGTGATAGAAAAATGTTAAGACCACTTCAAGAGGGCTTCCGTATTATGGATATTCTTAAAATTTGGTAGCTCGTAAGATATTTCTGACTAGAAAAGCCCTTGGGAATTTCTGGTTTGTTTGTTGGGGTTTTTCACCCAAGGAAAAACATTTAATATTTTAAATTTAATTATAGGTCAACTTAAGGTATCAAGTCATCTCAAATTGGCTAGAAAGGCCAAGAGACACACCCCTTGGAAAACTATAAATACTTAAAACTATATTAGCATTCTTCTTGTGTGAAAGAGGCTATATGTGACTTAGCCGCAAGTAGAAAAATAAGTTGCAAGAGGAGAAAGAAAGGGAGTAAGGGAATTCTAGACAACTGAGTTTCTTTTGTGATTTGTATTATTGATAAAGTGGTTAAGGGTTGAAAGCTAGAGATAAGGCATACCACAACTAGAAGGAAGTTGGTCGTGGTACCAAGCAAGGATGCCACAACCAAAAGAGAATAGGTTGTAGGCTTGTGGTGGAAAAATAGGCCATAGGAATTTGGCTACATGATCAAGGAATAGGTTGCAACACTACCCAAGTTAGGTGCATGTGAGTTAAGGTTTTGTACAATAAGGGATAAACATGCAACATCTTGTTATAGGAGGTTGTGAGCCTATTAAGGCATCAACCAAGGTCTGGTTGGTCCTTACAAAGAGGCCAATGCCTATGGTGGAGGTTGTCATAGTCAAGAAAGAGGGTTGAGGGATGATGAAGGTAAAATATCTAGCTGAGGGATTATGGAGGCTAGATGAGGGCTATAGGGAGGTTTGATTAGTGCTTGAATAGGGCTAAAGGTGAGTAAGGCATGCCAAGAGGGTTTCCAAGTCACTAGGGAGACGTTTAGAGGATAATAAGGGATGCTACATAAGTTAAGAGGAAACAACAGGGATTTTGTAGCCTAAAGGGAGTTGACTAGGTAGTTTGAGGAGGGAAAGGAGTACCCTATCTGCTACAGTAGATGGTTGTGGGTTTTGCTGTGAAAATTAAAAAACTAGAATCCTATTGCAACAACTAGAAATTATTTTTCCAATTGTTAATTATTTTAATAATTTATCTGCGATGAAAAATATCAAATAAATCACAATGCAACCTTCACAAAAAAAACTGTAGAAATAACAACGTTGGAAACTGAGAAAATTCTAGCACACACACAATAAAAATGACACCATTATTTTTGGACAATTGTCCTTAGAAAAAACTGACTTAGGAAAACCGATGCAGCAGCTAAGGGTTTTATTATTATGTAACAATGAGAAAATATGAGTACAATAATATGGATGTTGAACTTGGCAATCCTATAGAGAAAAATACTGGAAAATTTATAGAGAGGAATTTTCCTCACCCAACAAGAAAATATGGGCTTTGATTGTAGCTCCAAGTGATTTTTCAAAACTCCCTCTGCACTAGCCTGCGTTATCCCAACACATTATATGCCACACTCAACCTAAATTACCTACTCCTATAGTCTTCTTGTCCACTGGTTGAGATGTTGTCTCTCTAGCCTTCTGAACCCTTTTCCAGCCTATGGAACTGAAACTTGAATTCTCTCCAGCTAAATCAAACTTCCCTCCAAAGGCTTTTGCACTAACCCCTGCATCATCCTCATTATGGTACTTTTGTAACTCTACAAATGCACTCGTTGGATCTAGACATATTCCTCCAACCTCATTGTCCCTTCCCCTCACTCACTTCTTTGATCTCTGACTCTCTTGCAATTGTTGTTGCTCTCTAGAAATCAATTTGCCAATGAAATCGAACATCTAGTGTTTCTTATCCAAGTTCCCATCGACTTCTTTTTATAATCCATTGTTGGAGCACCAACAACCAAGATTAAAACTTAATCAATGGCTATGACCATCTTGGAGTTGATCCGTGTGAGTTTCTAGATGATTCACACCTTGAATTAATTAATTATGATTAATTAACCATATTCCCTAAGTTTAGACTTAGGAAATATTTAAAAAATGGATAATAATCTAAGTAAGCCATATCTAGGTGGAATTTCTAGAAATGATATTTGGGTTTTCAATATCTCATGTATTCTAGCCTCTCCACAAAATTTTGTGGCTAGAAGACATCCGATGCTATAGATACTAACACTCCCTCTTAGTGAGGATTGTGCTCTCTCTCTAGTGCTACACATCCTACCACAACACCGTGTCTCTATATCACCTCCATCACGTTGTTAATGTATGGTTGTTGCTACCCTCCAACTACTATGTAACTTTGACGTTGCATTTGTGTTGTTGCTGACACTGCCATATTGCTACCAACTCTACATCTACACTGAAACTCCCTCTCAACTATTGTTATTACAACTCCAACTACTGCAACTGATAAGCATCCAAAATATTGAATCATCTACGTTTAATATGATACATATATCTCCAGAGTCTATTATTACTACTACCATCTGCACTGTCACTGAAGAATATGTGATGTTGCTAACTCTACTACTGAGACATCTGCTGTGTCGTCAACATTTCACTGTGCTCCTCCGCATATACATGCTATTAGTCTGCAGTGTCACTATGGTACTAACTACATCAACTACCACTAATTCATCCAAATACTAAATATTGTGGGTTCCTGTAGCCAGGTAATGATCCATGAGGTAGACTCCTTAAGGACCCTAGCAAACTCTATAGCTCTTTAGGGCTACAACTCCAAGTCACCCCACCTCACTCTTAGAGGTATCACTGCATAATCATGAAGTCTTCCTCCAATATGGAGGGCAACTTATCAATCTCAGCCGACGCTGCTTGCTAATCTTTCTTCTCTGACTTGTCCTTATTCCTGAGAGGACATTGCGTGCTATAGTGAGAAAGCTCACCACATCTTAATCACTTGACCTTTAATAGGTACTTCTTCTTCCTTCTATGTTCCTCCTACCCCTGACTGGGATACTTTGATGTGAGGGCCACATTCTCCTCCTCCTTCACACCCTTCAATTCAATGCTACTGATGGAGCTCTTTAACAAAGCTCACCCCAACTCCTCTTGCTGCAAGTCTAATGACATCATATCCCACTTTGAGAGCTTGTCTATGCCCAATATACTTTGGACAAACTCATACCACTCCTTAGAGACACTATTTAGTGCTAATATCACTAACCATATTGGTTGAGGCACTACCCTAATAGCTGCAAATTGGTCTCAAACCTCCTGAATCTTGGTGAGGAAGGGATCTATGCCTTCCCTCCTTCTGCATCCTGATGCATCTTATCTTTTCTTCTAGGAACATCTTCTTTTGCTCGGAAGTGTCCTCATATAGCATGGAGAGAGCATCCCACATCTATTTGGAAGTATCATTGACAAATATGTGTGAGACTATATGGTCCCAGAATCCATCTAGGATCAACCGCCTCACCTTCACCATTTCCTTTCTGTATTATTTTAGCCGATCCACATCCCTGGAAATTGCCACAACATTATCTATGTAGATATTTATGCCATATTCATCCAACAGGAAGGACATCCTGGACTTCTAGATGACATAGTTGAAGGAACCCTCCAATCTATATTGATCTCTAAGCCCTGTTGTAGCAATCTAAAATATTTTATTGAAAACCCCCTCTTTCCTTTTTCTTGGATGCTACTTGCACTCCTTTCTAGAATGCACAGACCTACTAGCTACTATTGCCAATCTGCCTGGAAAAATCGAAATTATAAGACTCGAAGTTCCATGAGAGAAATTTTTCCTTTATTGTGTGTGATTTTCTCTTCCACTCAATGCGGGTTTTGCTGCTACAAAATCCTCTACATCCAACCAAGGAATCTGCTCAATGAAAATCTGAGTTACAGCTCCTCCCTCTGACTGCTAGAATCACAATCCTAGGAAATATTACTTTTCTCTAACCTTGCAATTGAAAATCAAATTCTTGCCTGATGTCAATGCATTGCTTTGCCTCTAGGAATTTTAGCCTACTTCTCCCACTGAGCAGTGAAATTCTTTCCTTCACTTCTAAGCTTCCCAGCTAATCACTTATGCTCTGATACCATGTGAAAATTCCAAAACTAGAATCCTATTGCAACAACTGGAATTTATTTTTCTAATTGTTAATTATTTTAACAAGTTATCTGCTACGAAAAATATCAAATAAATCACACTTCAAGCTTCACAAAAAAAAATGCGGAAATAATAGCTCTGGAAATTGGGGAAATACTAGCACACACACAATAAAAATGACATTTTTATTTTTGGATAATTTTCCCCGGAAAATTCCCACTTGGGAAAACTGGTGCAACAACTGAGGGTTTTATTATTATGCAATAGTGAGAAAATATGAGTACAATAATCTAGATGTCAAATCTGGAAATCCTATAGAGAAAAATAATTGGAAATCCTATAGAGAAAAATACTGTAAAAATTCTAGTGATAAATTTTCCTCATCACTAGCACAATATCTACCATGATCAGCCTGAATTAGCTACTCATATAGCCATCATGTCTGCCACCAGCTAGGAAACTGTCTCTCTGTCCTTCTAGAACCCTTTCTCAACCTCTCAAGCTGAAAATCATCTTCTCTCCAGCAAAATCGAACTACCCTCTAGAGGCTTCTATGTAGCCCTTGCATCAACCTCACTGTGGTACTTTTACCTCTCTATTAATGCACTCGCTAGATCTGGAAAAATTCTTCCAGCCTCACTATCCCTACCCCTCACTTACTACTTCGATCTCTGGCTCTCTGGAAACTGTTGTTGTTCTCTGGAAATCGATCTACTAAGGAAATCAAACTTCTAGTGTGTCTTCTCCAAGTGCCCATCAACTTCTTCTTATAATCTACTAATGGAGCATCAACAACAAAGATTAAAACTTAATCAATGGCTAGGATCATCTTGGAGTCGATCCATGTTAGTTTCAAGATGATTCACACCTTGACTTAATTAATTCTGATTAATTAATCATATTCCCTAATTTAATGCTTAGGAAATATTTTAAAAATGACTAATAATCTAATTAAGCCATCTCTAGGGGAAATTTCTAGAAATGATTTCTAGGTTTTGGATATCTCAGGAATTCTAGCCTCTCCACCGAATGTCATGGCTAGAGCACATCCAATGCTACAAAAACTAACATTTTCTAGAAAACGAAAACCATTGTTCAATATGTTTTAAGGTAGGTGAGAGATGACACAACTTAGCTTTAGCCTATGTACTTTGGTTAAGTGTTTGTATTTTATGTTTCACATTGTATAGGGATGTAAAGGGCCACTATCCTTAGTAAGGGAACCCTGTGGATTTTCTTGTCATTGGAATGCTAGGAAGACAAACTTAAGTATTAATTCTTGTGTACTATGTATTGATCAAAGTGATCATATATTCCACTATGCAAAGGTTTTTAAAGTTGGGCAGTTTTAGTGTGTTTTTGTTTAATTTCTAGCTAAATCATAAACCAAACCTAAGGTGCATGGAATTCTCACATTGTATTAGAAAATCTTTGAAGAGAATTTGGGTCAAATTTGTGCACAAGTGTCAACTCTAGGAGGGAGCTACGGTATTTTTGTAGGAAGCAATAGTCTTTCCAAGTGAGTTAGCTATAGATGGAGAAAAATGTTTAGACAAGGAGTTATGAATTATTGTAGCTTGGGGTGGAAGAATGGAATTTTTGGTGGATTGGTGGAGAACTTGGTGCACAACAATATTTTTAATGGTGGGTTTTCGATATTGTTGATGGAATTCCATTTACTTGTCAAAGTAAGTTGCAACAACTCAGGTGCCTTGATAGGGAGTGCTTGGGCATGGATGAGGTAGGTTCATATGCATTGCAGTTTGATGAGTTTCATGAGATAATATCTTCATTGGGTTGCAAAGTTGCACATATGACAAAGGAGTCATGTTCATATGAGTTGTTTGACCTAGGAGGATGAGGACACTTTCATAGTTGAGTTGTGTTAGTCTACAGTGGGCTAGGAAAGTGTTTAACCACAACTCGAAACTAACCTTGAAAGGACAAAAGTTCAGTTATAGCATGTGCATAAGTTTTCATGAGGTTACTTTTTGGAAGAGAAAGTAGACTGAGCTAAGGGAAGGTTTTGTATAAAAAGAAGGAGTTTGGCTTTGAAGAGGGATTGCTAGTGTAGAGGGAGAATCAGTTGTCCATGGAAATTCTAACATTCAAGTTCAAGTGAGAAAGTGGAGTCTTCTAGGCCATGTAAGGAAATTCATGGTGCATGCAAGGAAATTCATAGACCATGCAAGGAAGTCATGGTGAATTAAGGAAAATTCATGGTACATGCACAAAAGTCATGGACCATGAAAGGAAAGTTGTAGTCATGCAAGAAAAGTCATGGCACATGCAAAGAAAAGCCATGGAACATGCAAGGAAGTCATGGAAACACAAGGGAAAATCATGGAGCTAGATATTCCTGGGAAAGAGTCATGGTTTGGATGGCCATGTAGGATGCTCTAAAGTGCGAGGCATCTAGGAGAATGGTGTATTTGAAGATCCATGTCTTCCATAAGGATGCGATTACAGATTAGATTTAGAGGTAGAGCCACTTCCAAGTGGTGGTGGAAATACCTTCATTACTAAGAGGGAGCATTCAAATTTTGTGGCTCGAAAGGTATTTCCAATTGGAAAAGCCCTTCAGGTATTCTAGTTTGTTTTTTGGGGGTTTTCACTTAAGGAAAACAATTTAATAATTTAAATTTAATTATTAGTCAAATTAGGGCATCAAGTCAGCTAAGATTCGCCAATAAGACTAAGAGACTCTGCACTTGGGGTTTCACACTCCTTCAAAAAGTATATATACATGAAGGTATAGGAGAATTTTTCTTGTGTGGAAGAGGCTATATGTTACTTAGTTGTTGGAAGCAAAAGGAATTGAAAGAGGAGAAAGAAAGGAAGAAAGGGATGTCTAGATAGCCAAGTTTTTTCTGTGATCAGTATTGTTGAAAAAGAGGTTGATTAAGTGCTACATGCTAAAGATAAAGCATGTGATAAATAAAAGGAAGTAGGCCATGTGACCAAGAAATTAGGTTACAACTAGAAGAGAAGAGGCCACGGGCCTATGGTGGAGAAAGAGACCATAGGAAGTTGGCCATAGACTCAAAGAATAGGTTGAAATACTTCCCAAGTTGGCTACAGGTGAGTTAGGGTCTTGCAACAAGGTAGAAGTTTGCCACGAGCTATTATAGGAGGTCACGGGCCTCTTAGGAAATTAGTCGAGGTCTATTTGGGCCTTGCAAGGAGGTGGAGGCCTGTGGTGGAGGATGTCATAGTTAAGAAAAAGGGTTGAGGGTTGATGAAGGTGAAAATAACTAATTGAGGAGTTCCCTTTCTGCTGAAACATGTGGCTATAAGTTTTGGTGGCAAAGGAAAACCATTAGTCAATGTGTTTGAAGGAATATGAGAAATGCAATGACTCATCCTCAACCCAAGTACTTTGGTTAAGTATTTTCTAATTTATATTTGGCATTATAAACAGATGTAAAGGGCCAATATCTCTAGGGTAGGAGCCTTGTATATTTTCTTATTAATAGAATGACAAGGAAAGGAGTTTCAGAATTAACTTTTGTATACTATGTATTGATCTAATTATTGGTATATTCCACTATGCAAAAGTTTTTGAAGTTAGGTATTTTAGTGTGTTTATGTTTTCTAGCAAAAGAATAGACCAAACCTAGGGTTTATAGTGTTATCTATGTCTAGCTTTGAAGTATAAGGCTCAAAATTTTTATATTTTTTTATTAAAAAATTTAGGCACAATGAAAATTTAATTGTTAGCACTAATTCAAAAATTTCAAATAAAGGCATTGACGATTGTCAAAAAAATTAGTTTGCTGATAGATAACTTGTCAGTGCATTTTCATGACTTTTAAATGAAATCATTGACAGATTAGATGGCAATGCTCATCATTATTATCGCAACTTGAGATTAGAGATTAAAGTTTTAGGAACTTAAAACAATTGTTCAAATTTTTTCTTTAAAACATTTTCAAAACGCTGACAATTAATTTCTTAGTGTTGGCCTGAAAAAAAATAAGAGAGTCAATGAAAAATCAAATGAAAATGATATGGTCCATATGCTAAAACTAAGGTGTTCCCAAATTAATGATCAATGCAACTTTTCATCCAATGAAAAATGACACTGTCAAATCAATTGGTAGTTATTACATAGTATTCTGCCACACCTCCTGTTCACTTCCTGTTCCATATCCTGAAGTTCCAAAACATTAACAACTGTGCAACATATCCAGTATGATATACTGACCAAAACCTCCTTGAAGAATTAAAGGAAAACTACCCTGAATCCATTTTGAAGAAGGTTAAATAAAACCCTAAATTTTAGCATCAACGTGTTTTGCCACACTACCTACTTGTGCTGATGGCTAGTTCCAAAATTCTACACTAGCACTGCCAGTGTAGATTTTGATATGAAAACTCGCAGTGAACCTCTTTTGCCAGGTTTTCCCAAACTAGATGAGAAACTTCCTGCACTAGAACTTTTGAGAATAATAAGATGGATATTGAATGTTGCTGATATGGTCAAGGTCTCCCATTTGGAGTTCTTGATCTTATCATCATGGGCTTTACCCTTGAGACGTGTACCTTCCTCCCTCTTTTGTGGATCCCTAACTTCCTCTCCCTTCCTATAATTTCACTCCCTTCCATCCCCAAATGGTTGGTCATTGATTACTGCATCCCTATTTTGAGATCATGCTTACATGCTACCCATTTTAGCTTGGAGAAGGAGTTCTTGAAGAGTCTTTGATTGGACTTCGATATCCACCAAAAGGAGGTCTCCAACATCAAGGCATAGGTTGTATGCTTCCCTTTTTAGCTTATTAATATATACATTTGATGTTCACTTTCCATAATTGTGTAAATGTTTATGCTATTAGCTTAATGTTCCTTGATTTGTTAAGTAGTTTATGTTTGATGTATGACATATATGATCTTTTATCTTGCATAGTACTTTGATTTTCCTTGTAGGTACGTGGACGTGAAGAACAACTAAGGAGCGAGGCCTAGAGCGAAATATTCGAATTCATGTCCAAGGATTGAGTGATTAGCATCAGATTGAGGTAGGTTTCGCCTTCTCTCTACATTTGTTGAACATAAGCTAGGAAAGTGTATGTTAGTTTGTTAAATTTTTTGCTAGATCCACTCATTGGGCTAGAGGGATCACCTCTATCCACAGAGGGCATTTTCCTTCACAACAAAATGGTAACTCCACTTGGGAGGCTATAGCCTTTTCATCCTCCTTTCTCAACTGATCTCTTGAACAATTTGATTGACCATTGTGTTCTCAGTTAGTTTGGGTTTGTATAGGTTTGCACAATCATTGGTTCCTATCTTAGAGTGCTTAGTTTGGGAGTGTTTGTGAAATTATTTTTATTTTTTTCCTTTTTCCTCACCCAACATTCTTTTTCATAGAAATTCATGCTGCCAGCACACTTTTTATTAAAATAGTAGATCCCCTGTTTAGTGCTAGTTTTTCCATAACAACCACACCAATGCTTGACATTGGAAAAAACCTAGGGTTTCTCTGTCAATCCCTAGTGTTTCTGAGCCCCTGAGGTCTTTTTTTTCTTGCATGACTAGATTTGTTGATGTTTTGATTGATTACCTCATTTTATTAGAAAAATCTTACTTCTTTGAATTTCAGGTGTTTGAGTGCAACTGGATTGATTTTAGAATTTATAGGTCATTTTATTGTCACTTGTCGCTTGTGAGTGTCATTGAGTCTCCAGTTTACTGAATGATTAGGTCTGTTCATCTAGTAAAATCACTTGAAACATTGATTTACATTCGTTTCGATTTGTCTTGTGCAAAGTTATGCTTCATTTGTACTAGGTCATCTTGCATTTTAAAGCCATCTTTGTCATTTATCGAGCATAGATTACATTGTTTGGTTTACAAACTGAAATGAATATATTTACTTGTCTATTCAAAATAGAAAGTGAAAGACATTTTCATTGAGTGCTTTTGAATTTTTTGTTACTTTGATTGATGCCTTGTTTGAATTAGGAGTACTTGGAATCAAAATCTTAGTTTTTTTATTTAGTTGAAGCTTAGTTTCATGTGAGAATCTAAAAAAAAAAAAAAGAGAACATCATATAGGTAAAGGGCATCTTAGTAAAGTAAAAGTCATTTTTGCTTTCAATAGATCCATATTCATTAGTGAAAGTGAAGTTTAGTTTCTCTCTTGTATTTTGCATTTGGAAAAGTTAGTGGAGGCATATTGTTTGATGCATTCTCTTGTTTGATGCATTAATTTCTTGAACTTTATTCCCTCGTTAGTATAGAATTCATTGAAATGAAAGGTTTCCTTTTTTCTCATATAGTTACATTCTAGGAATCAAGTGACATCATCTAAGCCCAAAATTGAAACTTAATTCAATAAAAACGTTAAAATTTATTGAATTAACCTAAGGAGCATTTGGAACTTAATGCAAACATTTAGAGGTCTAGGCTAGAGACATGTTCTGACGTCTATAAACATAGCAGTTGTCGTTAACTTCTTGCATTGTATCTCGGGGATGTAATCGCATTCCAATATGGAAGTATATCAGAGGTTCTCCAGTACTCTTGGGTATATCAAAGGCACTTTAGTATGGAAAGTATATGGGGATGCTCTCACCAAACAATTATGAATTAGACTGCACTAACATGGACTTGTGCTCCATGTACCATTGAGTATATATTGGGAGACCCGACTAGGTTGCTATCCTTTAGCCACAAGTAATCGAGTCAGGCACCTTGTAAACGTGATACACATAACAAAGTATTTAGGGAGATCGGTTGTCGTACGTTAAGTCCTTGGTTTTAGCTAAGGTGTATATAATGGTTCATGGATACTTGGTAAACCCTCTTTCCTTGCTTACCACTTTTTTTATTTTGTTTTGTTAATTTCTAAAATCAATTAATTGACTGCAAAAAAACATCCTTCTTGTGGAAATACTCCTTAGTAGATCTTTGCTTGATGCTAATGGTAACTTTTCTTGAGTCTAACAACCATGGAAATCCCCCTGACATGAATCCTAGTACTTTTTGTTCTTTTGGAAATGTTGGAACTCCCTATATGGAAATGTTGTCCCTTCTTGGATTAACCATTGGTTTTCTAGTTTTATTGTTTTTGGCCTTGATGAGTCCGAGTGTCCAAACTACTTTTCAACCAAGTTCTCCTCCACTTGAACGACACCAAGCTCATTTTGATCATAAAGTTGACCCATCGCCTTCTTCGCCTATTTCTTCACCCTGTTCTTCCTCTTCACCCGGTGAAAGTCTAGATTCCAGTAGCTACGAAGCTAAGAAGAAGAAGAAGAGGATGAAGAAAAAGAAGAAAAATAAGCAAGGGGGAAACCAAGAAGCCATTGCTACGAATGCAACTGATGTAGAAAATATTCAAACCAGCCCCAGAAAGTAAAATTCCCTTGCATTTTTTGCAAGGGTAACCACCGTCTTTAGAATTGGCCTGGTATTCCTAAGGTCTTAGAAGTGTGGTGCATAGTTTTACATCGACCTTTGTCATCAGCCTTTGGAGATCATGTTGGTGATAAAC
The DNA here is from genome assembly GCA_000404065.3 of Pinus taeda. NCBI lineage: Eukaryota > Viridiplantae > Streptophyta > Pinopsida > Pinales > Pinaceae > Pinus > Pinus taeda. The sequence goes on along the minus strand of APFE031579993.1, from coordinate 2,101 downwards.
CTTCAACTAGTTAAGCCCATGGGAAAAAGGGAAAAGTCAAAATTCCCTGAAAGTTGTGTGAAGGTAATCATCCCATTCACCATTGTCCTCTTATGGATGAAGCTTCCAAATATTTGGAAAGCCTTACAACTTCTCAACTTCATCTTCTAGTTGGTTATTGAAAGCTTTCCCCTGATCTTCTACTAGTTGATTAAGTGGTTGATCAAAATTCATCCTTGGTCAGCCTCGCTCTCTCTGAAAGTGAATCTTGTGAATCCATTCTCAACCAACCATTGGTTGAGAAAATGGTAGACTTGGCTCCACCTTCATTTGACCGTACCTTTTCGATAGAGAATGAACCTCATATTGCTTATATTCTTATGGTTTCTTCAGTTTCTAATGAATTGGAGGGAAATCCTCTCATATTTGAGGTGAATGAGAGAAATTTTCCTATTCCCATAGAGAAAGGGGGCAACTCTCCCATTCCTATGACACTCTCTCCAAGTAGTTTAGTCACTTCTTTTGATTGGAGTCATCTGGAAGGATACCGTCTTCTATCTTATGTTCATTTCCAAATTACAATACAAGCTTACAATATGGTCATACCTAGCACAGTCATAGAAGAGTGCGCATATGTTAGCCTTATGTCCTCAATTGCTTGGGAAGCTTTAGGTTCTCCTCAACTTGTCCCTGTCACCTAGAATGTGTTAGCTTTTGATAGAGGAACTAGTCAACCATTAGGGATCCTTCCTAAGTTACCTATTACTTTGGGAGGAAAGGTTGTCTATATAGACATGATGGTTATCCAAGGCCCTTCATATTTTAATCTATTCCTTGGTCATGACTATGTTTATGTCATGGGATCTCTTTACTCTTCTCCCTTTCATGTGATGTTTTTCCCGTGTGATGGAAGAATCGTGATCATTGACCAGCTTACATTCATTGGTCCTGAAGCAAATCCCAATCAACCATAATCCCTAAATGGTTATTATATGCAAATGGTATCACCCCTGCCACAAGTTAATTACATGGCCACATATTCCATGCCCACATCTATTGATGATCCAGTAGGTAATGTAGTACATCATGTATTGGGGGCAATGGAGCCCAATTTTCCATTTGGATCCCTGGACATGTATCCCTTACAAAGTGTTGTTCTCCCATCTGATGAGAACATCTAGGAAGCCATGGTCTCTTATATTCCATGATCAAATAGGTTCTATGAGGATAATTATTTTACCATTTCAACCTCGTTAAAAAATGAAATAGGTCATTAAAAAATGAAACAAGGTGTTGGAGAAGATTTACTTTTCTTGTGTCAAGCACATTAAAACATGAAACAAGGGCCATGAGCAGAGTTCTTTTCGTATGTCAAGCTCGTTAAAAAATGAAACAAGGTGTCATGAGAAGAGTTATTTTCCTGTGTAAATCTCTTTAAAAAATGAAACAAGGTGTCATGATGATAGTTATTTTACTATGTCAACGTTGTTAAAAAAATGAAACAAATCCCCTTCCAATTTGAATATATCTCATAAAATTCCAGTCAAGTCTTTCACTTGATCTCATAAGTAAACCTTCATTCCATCCACTTGTTAGTAACCAGTAGTCTACTTAGGTGAATGAAATGAAGCTTGGGGGGTAATGTACTTCAAATTGAGTCATTATGTCAGGGGTATGAAAATGTATCTCAAGCATAGTTTATCTGTGTTTCAAGCTTGTGTAAAAATGAAACTAAACTGAAGCACAATTTGTTTCCATTTTAAGCTTGTGTAAACATGAAACCAAATCCATGCATAGTTTTTTACCATGTTTCAAGCTAACGAAAAAACGAAACCATTTTCAGGTATACTCAAGCATAGTTTCTCATGTTTCAAGCTTGTGTAAAAATGAAACCATTCCCACTTTACATCTTGTGATTGTCTTTTTATCAACCGATTTTTGCTAGATAATCCTTGGTTTGTCCATTCGATCACCACCATCTCTTTAGCTGATCATTTACTTTCACTTGGTTCTTTTACCCTTGCCTAGAGAACATCTGCAATGAGTGGTATTATTAGCTAGCCTCTTGAAATTTACATGTTATGAGCAGTTCCATCATCACTGGAACCAATTGCTATCTTTT
>APFE031579992.1:0-32119 GCA_000404065.3 Pinus taeda | reverse complement strand
TTGGTATTGAAGTAACTCAACATCCAAAGTCCATATTTCTTTCTCAAAAGAAATACATTGGACATCTGTTGAACAGGTTTGGCATGATAGAATGCAATCCTCTTACTACTCCAATGGAACAAAACTTAAAGCTCACATCTATTGAAGGAAAAGAATTTGAGGATGCAACAAAGTACAGACAGCTTGTAGGAAGTCTCAACTACCTAACTACTACAAGACCAAACATTTCGTTTGCTGTTGGAATCCTCTCCAAGTTTATGCAAAAGCCTTGTGAGGGAAATTGGTCTGTTGCAAAAAGAGTTCTAAGGTACTTGAAGGGAACTCAAGACTTTAAAATCAAGTATACACAGGTGGACGACTTCAGCTTGATTAGATACTCTGATTCAGACTTCGAGGGAGACAAAGAAATTGGGGTATCTACTTTAGGATATGCTATGAGTCTTGGATCAGGAGCTATTTCCTGGAGATCACGGAAACAATCAGTTCCGGCAGATTCCACAACAGAAGCAGAATATGTGGCAGCAGCTGAAGCAACAAAAGAAATTTTGTGGCTCAGGAAAATTCTTGAAGATTTGCAGGTAAAACAAGTACAATCAACTCCACTCATGATTGACAATACCTCTACAATAAAGTTGGCCAAGAACCCAAAGTTCCATGATCGAACGAAGCACATTAATACTAAATATCATCTGATTCGACATCATGTTGAGGCCAAAACAATCCATCTCCATCATTGTTCCACTAATGAGCAAATTGCAGACATCTTCACCAAAGGACTTGGAAGAGAAAAGCTTGAATGATTGAGAATGATGCTTGGACTCACCAACATCCCTTCAGATTATGGGGGAATGTTGACACCTAATCATCAAGATTGGGTCAACATAATGTAAATAAATAATGTCAACAGTCATTGGGAGATGAACTGAACAGTCTCTCCCTCATGTATATAACAAGGCCACCCTGAAGGAATAAACATATGAATCAATTTTGCTTTGAGGACTTACTGCCTGGTCTGACAGGTCTATTTGGCTGATAAACTCATAGGAGAGAAGGGTTCCTAGTTCGAGTGAGAGCAATGGAGGAAGATGGTAGGTTTAGGGTCAAAAAATTTAATGGCCAAAACTACCAGCTGTGGAAGATGCATATGGAATATTATCTATATCAGAGAGATTTGTACCAACTATTGATTAGAAAAGAAAAGAAGCCAACGAGTATGACATACACAGAATGGGATATTCTTCACAGAAAGGCACTTGGAACAATACGACTGTGCCTAGCAGCGTCGGTAGCATTTAATATTTCAAAGGAGATGACAACAGAGGGTTTAATGTTGACATTCACCAAACATTATGAAAATCCCTTGGCCTCAAATAAGGTATTTCTTATGAAGTGTTTATTTAATATGAAAATGTCAAAAGGTGGATTTGTTGCTAATCATTTAAATGAATTTAATACAGTTACCAGTCAATTAAGTTCTGTAGGGGTAAATTTTGATGATGATGTTAGGGCTTTGTTATTTCCATGCTCAATGCCAGAAAGCTGGAATGGTTTAGTTATGGACATTAGTAACTCTGTCTCTAGATCTAGTACTTTAAAATTTGATGATGTTGTCGGTGCAATCCTTAGCGTGAAAATGCGATGGAAAAGCTTTGGTGAGACATCAGGTAATGCTTTGACTGCAGAGAATAGGGGAAGAAAAATGGAAAGATGAAAAATCTCAGGATATCATAGTAAGTCAAGGAAAGGCAGATCCAAGTCCAGATCGGGGATAGTGTGCTGGCAATGTGGGAAGAAGGGACATGTGAAGAAACACTGCAAGTCTCGGAAGGGAAAAGAAGGAGATGTGCAAAAAGAAAACAATCATGAAGCGAGTGTGACAGGTGATGTGTTGCAAGATGCTTTGATTATTTCTTTAGAAAATATTATTGATGCCCGAGTGGTAGATTCAGGGGCCTCATTCCATGCCACACCTGATAGGAAACATTTTCATGATTATGTTCAAGGAGATTTTGGACAGGTTCGACTGGGTGATGATAAACCCTGTAAAATAATTGGAATGGGTATAGTTTTCATAAAACAGCAAAATGGAAACGTTGGGTAGTGGATCCCCCATGTACCAGTTTTGGGGCTTAAAGCCCACAATTTCGGGTAATGGTATTGTAAAGGCGCCACGAAGTGCGCGGAACACGAATTGTAATGAGTCAAGTAAAAGGGTTGTCTACTCTAAAATATTGTAATTCAATCTAGAAGGTGTCGGCCTTAGAGCAAGGATCAAAGTGTTGAAGGTAGCTTTGGTTCAGATCTTAAGTGTATGGGTTTTTGAAATTGATTCACTCTGAGTTTGTAAGTCCAAGTCATGGGTCGTAGTAGTAGAGGAGGCTCTGTAGCTATGTGCGTAGAGGCCTGGTAGAGTTCGCAGCTGTGTGCGCAGACCCCTACAACTGAGTACGCAGGGTGGAATTGGATTGTACTAGAACGAAAGATTAATAAAAGATAAGTGTTTCTGAAATATTGTGCATCTTCTCGTAGATCTGCGTGTTTATTTTTCTGTTATGGTTTTATGCATCTCTTTAAGGCTTATGTTTGTGTGCAGTTGTTACAAATATTGAATGATTAATAAAGACTACTGAATTAAGTCAGATCTATAATAAAAGCATACTAAGGGTAAGGGATCTAGACAACGCCTCTTCACGCTCGGTACAAGGGCTACGCGAGGGTTGGATAGCTACGTGAAATAGTACAAGTGTGAAAGATTGGTTCGCGAACTCTCCAAACCTCATCAAGATATGCCAAGGGTGCAAAAACCTGGTTCCATCACCCTCCCATACTACTTCAGGTGAGACCTCAGTCCGCGCTCAGTGGGTTGTTGTCGAAAGGGCCGGTAGTTTCGGGATTTGTTTGGCTAAAACACTTATGAACCTGGGTCAGGCCCCAATAAGCCAACAAATGGTTCCGTTGCAGAGTCCAGGATCTGCCTAAGGGATGTATGATGTTGGAACACTAGAACCCTATGAAGAAGGAAAATGAATATTGGTTGAATCAGAAGCTTCACGATTTCGTGATACAGGAAAACAGAACTTCACAGATATCTAAAAAGAGGTGGCTGGATCACTACATATATATGGAAATCCATGATATCTTCTTCATGACCTTCTCTTCAGAGCTATATGATTGGAAAGGTGCAAGCTTGATCAACTGATAGTGCGGACTCCGGAGTTAGTACGTAGGCTAGAGGCATCAAAAGATAAGATCGCATGGGCCATGGACCATTGGCTCGACCGGATAATAGGAGGGTTTATCATAGAGTTCGTGATAGACACAATTGTGAGTTATAGCAAAGCAGAAGGACGTTTTCTCAAGGGACCACGAGGTAGGTACATCAAATCCCTGAATACTTGGATTAAGATGTTGTTATGTGAAAAGCGGGTTATGTGAATACATTAATGAGTGGAGCAACACGGAGTGGAAAGATCTACAAAGGGATCGAAGGGTTAGGGAATAGTCCTTTAATTTCACCTTCACGATAGAGCAAGGAAGAATGCGCTTGGGTTTCTCTGAGGAGTGCGGTCAGTTTGATAAGGCAGCGCATTCCACAGCTATCACCTCCAGTTATGCCATCACCCACTTCACCTACTTCATCTCCATCTTCATCCACCCCACCTCCACCAAACCCGCAATTCAGCATGGCAAGTGTGATTAGGCTACCTGTATTTAGAGGAGTAGGGAATGAAGATCCAGATCAGTTTTGGTTCGTAGTAAGAGAAGTGTGGGAAGCACACAAGGTTACGAATGACAACTTTAAGAAGGCCACATTGGTAAGCATGCTACATGATCGTGCGCTGACATGGTATATCAAGCACTCTAAAAATTTAGGAATAGCGGAGATTCAGAATGCACTAAATAGAGAGTTTATCTAGCCAAAGTCAGAGACATGGTCAATCATTGGGTTTAAAGAGATCGTGATGCTTCCAGGTGAAACCCCCTGGGATCTAGATTAGAGGTTGAAAAGTACAATCCGCGAGGCTAATATGACACTGACAGATGCGTAGCACCATGCGTGGTTTGTGGCGTCTTTGACACCACACCTGAGGACGGTGCTGTCACAGCAGAAGCTTTCAACCTAGGTAGAAGCATTGGAAATGGTGATGAGGCTGCATGAAACCTTGATACAGGATCTTGGGTTGAGAGTCCAATAGATCCACACACAACTACAAAACCTATGCTTGGAGATGTAGAGTTTGAAGCAAGAGAGGGCGCCCCAGCCAGAAGCGCGCGAAGAAGTGTGGTGCATAAAATGTAAGGGCCAGGGCCATGATAAGTATCATTGTCTGATATTCACAAAATACTTGGTAGGAGGGGGCCAAATGCCATTGAGACCAGAGGCAAAGATAGGGCCAAGTGCGACACCTATGCTCTCATGCATGATCTGTTAGGTAGGAGGAAAGCACACTACGGACATTTGTCACCTGTTGTAGAAGTATACATAGACTCCATAACAGCTATTTTGTAATTTTTGTAGATCAGTGGGCCATGATGAGTGAAACTATCGGAGTTATGAATTGTTGATGGATCGAACACCTACCTATAGGATGCAGATTGAGGCATGAGTTTAGGATCCAGCCACAACAATAGCGCTCAGTGGATTCCAAGGTCGCAGACGAGGACAAGGAGGAATGGGACCTAGATAAGGGCACGAACAGTTAATCTGCTATAATTGGAGAGGACTTGGGCACTACACGTGTGACTGTATGAATTTGACCAGAACATGTTGTCCATACTGTTATCAATTTGATCATGAAGTAGTAGATTTTCCGACGTTGATCACAAAGATGCACGAGAAAGGGGTACTACAGCTTACTTCGGCTGAGAATATCCAAATGATGAGGTCTGAACCATGCAAAGAAGACTCCAACGTGAACATGGTGCTCAAAAGCAGTGCGACCAGAGGGGAACATAAGGGAAAGCAACCCAAGGACAATACATGGGTTCGCAAGGCTCCTACGAAGGAACCTGAGTTTGACTTGGAGTGCACAAGGGAAACGTTTATGGAAGCTAAGAAGAGCTTCATGGAGGCCTCTACTTCAGGTAGTAAGGATCAACCAGAGTCAGGAATGGATCCTTCTATGCTTACTACCCTTTTAGAGACATGCATGAAGCTGCTACGTGACAATAAGGTAGTTAAAGGATTACAGGAGTTGATAACGAGGTGCGCAAGGTCGAGGGAACCGTGCATAGTCCGGAAACTAGGAAGGCATGCACTGCACATAGGGAGGGAAATGCGGTTGACAACGCAAATTGGTGAATATGAGATGGATCAGGTCATCCTGGACCTGGGTTCAGATGCGAATGTGTTACCAAAGCAGACATGGGAACGCATGGGTAGGCCCATCTTGCAGTGGTCTCCTATTCAATTACATATGGCGAACCAACAAATATCATGCCCATGTGAAGATTGCAAGGGGTAACAGTGGATACTTAAGGTGCGAGCACGCAGACAGACTTTGAGGTAATAGACATTGTGGATGACAATAACCCTTACCCTACATTGTTAAGGATAGACTGGGCCAGGGATATGAATGGAGTCATCAACTTGAAGAAGCGGAAAATGATTTTCAAGAAAAAGTCCCTACACATAGTAGTTCCACTAGATCCAGCAGAAGGCGAGCGCTACACTGAATCTGTGCATGAGGATGATAGTGACGATGCACTGGATTGCATCTACCAGATAATGGCGCAAGACCAGGATCAAGTGAACCCTATTGAAGATGGGAGAATCTCATGGGAGCACGACAATTCTTGTACTTTAGATTTAGACAAAGAAATAAAATGCTAGCAGAACCAGTTGCATGAAGTAACAATGCTAAATTGCAACTTGATGATTAGATCACTGTGGTGCATGAGGACCAAAGCAAGGGAACTACCAACACATTGGGGAGACATGTGCAAACGAATTCTTAGACAAATTCAAAAGGTCAGTACCAAAACAACAGTGGTACAATGTGATGGAATTGGCATTGCACGCAACACCTGCATGATGGTGGCAGACACACCAGAAGAATATTAGGAGTTGGTGCGAATGCAGAAGATGGATGCACTTATAGTTTGGAAGTCCCTAGCATCGAATGTTAGCCGGGCAACCAGGGCAAAGCAGTTTGCGCACCCACCTATGTCGAAGGGTGCAAATGTGTGATGGGCAAGCACATCCCAGGTTAAAGATAAAAAATCAAAACCTAACATGGCAGCAAGAAAAGCAACACACACCGTAAATACCCATGACGAAGCATTCACAAAGCTAAGCGGAATCATGAATAGAGTTTACCAGGCAGAATGAATGGATTGGGACCTGCGCGTACCAGCAGTTCAATGGGCCTATAGGACCATAAGCAAAAATCAGAGTGTGGAAATGACTTCAATAATGTCAAGAAGAGGAGAAACTAGGAGGACAGAGAAGAATCGCTAGACCACACTCCTGCAGTAGGGACAGGATGTAAGGACATGGGTAAAGGAATTAGACAGTTGCAAGAAGACCTTCCGCGAGGGAGCATGAAACTTCGTGAACTTGATGATGAGTGGGCATGATTGAGGAAGAGAAGTGTGACATTGGATGAAGAAATCAACAAACTGGAAATGAAAGTCATGCAAGCGGGCTGCAAAAGACTAAGCAGGTTGGGAACAAGTCTAGCCAGCCCTACTATTGCAGTAGAAAGAGTTGCGACCCTGCTATCATGGCTGCAACCGTACCTTACTGAAAAAGGGAGTGTACCACACAATGAAGAATGTGACGTACTCCCAGACTCAAGGGTATTTGGAGGGTGCCCGTAGCCTAGGCTAGCAAAAAAATCAAAGCCTCACACCAAGGGTGCGACCACCTGACTATCTGTAGAAAGCACAGTCTCAGTGCTCCAAGTAGTTGAAAGAAGGTGTGGGACTATAAACAAGTCTGCAGGAGAGCTACATGGAAAGGAGGTTCCACATAGGGCCAGTCTGTCACTGAGATCACAGTCATGCATAAGGGCCTACAGTGCTGTGTAGATAGGCTGGAAAGTGACCGTTGAGGTCACTGTTCATGATAAGATGGTCAATTTAAGACAATGAGGAGTGGACATCAGGCAATTAAGACATGGAGTCAGAACTAGATTTGAAATGATCTGCCACCCATATCACATTAATGAGCTAGAAAAAGGGGGAATGGTTGAATTTGAATTTCAACAAGCCTATAAATCATGGCTGGTCATCCTCCAAACAAACCGTGGCATCTTGATATTTAAGCTATTGCGCTATCCAATAGGTATGGATCCATCGAACTTCAATGCTTTGAGAGTAAGCCCTGTGGTTGTGACATTACCAAAAGAAATGTAGGACCTTTGGGACATCGTAATGTCAATAGCCAAGGTTGCTACGCCAAGCCCAATGTCATTAGTGGGAGATGTACCAAAAATTCCCCGACAGATAGCAGGACTAGTCCGGATGTCGCCATGAAACTTGTGGTCTAGTAAGTGATCTATGACAAATAAGGGAAAGATGGTGAACCTTGGGATAAAAGATAGAATTCCATTGACAAGTGCATCCCTGGGCCGCGTGCCCACATCAAAACTTGAAGATTGGGACCTTGTGGATAGCAACAACTCTCTTGAAAAAATGAAACACAAGCTTCAGCAGACATTAAGTATACTGGACCAACGATCGTAAGCTTGCTGCTCTAGCACAAAAAGTTCACACATTGGACATCTTAGCTAGAGCTAAAATCCTATGAGGGGTCACTTTTTGTTAACCTAGCAAAGCAGAATGAGCATCATCAGTTAAGCCAATTAGTAGGGGCAATGGAGCAGGAGCTTGAAGAAGCATTATAGGAGGCAAGGATGGAGAAACAGACTGTAGTATGTCACTCACAGGGATGGTGGACTGTGATGCATTGGGAGCGCACCTCACCACACTGACGAGTGACTCGAGACAAGTCATGATGATTGTGTTGGGGGCCTGTTGCGTAGCGGATCCCCCGAATAATGGTTTTGGGGCTTAAAGCCCACAATTTTTGGTAATGGTATTATAGAGGCGCCACAAAGTGTGTGGAACACGAATTGTAATGAGTCAAGTAAAATGGTTGTCTATCCTAAAATATTGTAATTCAATCTAGAAGGTGTCAGCCTACCCATGGTTCGTGGACCATGGGAATTTATAAATAGAGCAAGGCTCAAAGTGTAGAAGGTAGCTTTGGTTTAGATCTTAAGTGGGTTTTTGAAAGTGATTCGCTCTGAGTTTGTAAGTCCAAGTCATGGGTCGTAGTAGTAGAAGAGGCTCTGCAGCTGTGTGTGCAGAGGCCTAGTAGAGTATGCAGCTGTGTGCGCAGACCCCTGTAGCTAAGTGCGTAGGGTGGAATTGAATTATAATAGAACAAAAGATTAATAAAATATAAGTATTTCTAAAATATTGTGCATCTGCTTGTAGATCTGCGTGTTTATTCTTTTTTTATGGTTTTATGCATCTCTTTAAGGTTTATGTTTGCGTGCACTTGTTACGAATATTGAATGATTGATAAAGACTATTGAATTATGTCAAATCTATAATAAAAACATACTAAGGGTAAGGGATCTAGAGAGCGCCTTTTCGTGCTCGGTACAAGGGCTACGCAAGGGTCAGATAGCTGCGCGAAATAGTACAAGTGTGAAAGATCGGTTCGTGAACTCTCCAGACCTCATCAAAATATCCCAAGGGTGCATAAACCTGGTTCTAGTACCCTCACAAACTACCTCAGGTGAGACCTCAATCCGCGCTCCACGGACTGCTACCGAAAGGGCTGGTAGTTTCAGGATTTTATTGGCTAAAACACTTCTGAACCTGGATCAGGCCCCAATAAGCCAATAGGAAATCAATAGCTATTGAAGGAGGTAAGGCATGTTCCAGATCTGAAGAAAAATATTATTTCAATAGGGCAGTTGGGAGGTGAAGGTTGTGTGACTACTTTTACAGATAAAACCTGGAAGGTCACTAAGGGATCCCTAGTAATAGCAAAATGAGAAAAGGTTGGTACATTGTATTTATGCAATGGTATTTCTAATTTTGTTAAAGCGTTAACCTCTACAGGAGAGGATAAGCCATTATGGAATCATAGGCTCAGGCACATGAGTGAGAAGGGGATGCAGATTCTTCACTCAAGAAATTTGTTGCCAGGTTTGAAGCATGTTGATTTAAAATTTTGTGAGAATTGTGTTTATGAAAAACAAAAGAGAGTCAGATTCCTTAGAGTCGGAAAGAAAAGAAGAGAGAAATATTAGAGCTTGTGCATACATATATATGGTGACCTGCTCAGGTATCATCTCTTGGTGGCTCTCATTATTATGTTACTTTTATTGATGATGCAACCAGAAAAAGCTGGATTTATTGTATTCGAAATAAATCTGATGTATTTTATATTTTAAAGAAATGGAAAGCTTTGGTTGAAAATGAGACAGGGAAAAGGTTGAAGTGTCTCAGATCAGACAATGGAGGTGAATATTGCAGTAAAGAGCTTGATAGGTGTTGTTTAGATAATGGAATTCGTAGAGAGAAGACAATTCCACGAACACCACAAGGAAATGGTGTGTCAGGAAGGATGAATAGGACAATCATGGAGCATGCAAGGTGCATGTGATTGCATGTAGGATTGCCTTTACAATTTTGGGCAGATGTTGTAGATACTATTGTTTATCTCATAAACATAGGGCCTTCAAGTTCCTTAGATGGTGGTATTATAGAGGAGGCATGGACAGGTATAAAGGTAAACTATTCATTTTTAAAAACTTTTGGTTGTGAAGCCTTTGTCAACATTAATAAAGAAAATAGAACAAATATTGAGGCAAAATCAAAGAAATGTACTTTTATTAGACATGGTGTTAATGATTTTGGTCATCACTTTTATGATTATGAAAAACACAAAATCATTAGGAGCATAGATGTCATATTCAATGAAAAGGCTTTGTATAAGGATCAACTGCAGGAAAAGGAATAAGAAAAATAAAATAGAGAATATACAGTGCATGATGAGATCATAGAAAAAGTGATCGTGCCTAAAAATCATAATGATCAATGGCCAGAACAACAACCACAACAACAACAAGTACTTCAAGCACCTGAAAGTGGTGTTAGAATATCTACCCCGATAAGTAGACCCCTTGAATGATACTCTCCTTCATTATATTATGTACTGTTGATTGATTTTGGTGAACCAGAATGTTATGAAGAAGCAATGTAGGTAGAAATGAGGAAGCAGTGGGAGCAAGCCATGAAAGAAGAAATGGAATCCTTAACACATAACCAGACTTGGGGCTTAGTCATCTTGTCGGAAGGTAAAACAACATTGCAGAATAAATGGGTTTACAAGTTGAAGGAAGAAGATGGAGGTAGAAAAAGGTATAAAGCTAGACTTGTGGTGAAAGGGTTTGAATAGAAAAAGGGTATAGACTTTGATGACATATTTTCTCCTGTTGTTAAAATGACTTCAATCAGAACTCTTTTAAGTCTAGTAGCAGTTGAATATTTGCATCTTGAGCAATTAGATGTAAATACAACCTTTTTCCATGGGGATTTGGAGGAAGATATATATATGCAGCATCCACAAGGATATGAGGTAAAAAGGAAGGAGAAACTAGTGTGGAGGTTGAAGAAGAGCTTGCATGGCTTAAAATAGGCTCCAAGGAAGTGGTGTCTAAAATTTGGGAGGTTTATGTCTGAACAAGGTTATATTAGATGTCACTCTGATCATTGTGTTTATCTAAAAAGGCAAAATGGTGGCAACTATATTATATTGTTATTGTATGTACATGACATGCTTGTTGCAGGTTCTAACATGTAGGAAATAAATGTGCTCAAAAGAAAATTGGCGAACTCATTTGCAGTGAAGGATTTGGGTGTTGCAAAACAAATCCTTTGTATGAGAATAACTAGAGACAGGAAGAATCGCAAATTAACATTGTCTCAAAATGAGTACATAGAAAAGGCGTTGAAAAGGTTTAATATTGAGAATGCAAAACCATTTAGTATACCTTTGGCTAGCCATTTCCAATTAAGTAAGGAGGAGTGGCCCAAGACTCAGGAAGAAATGGCTCATATGTCTAAAGTTCCATATGCATCAATAGTTGGAAGCTTAATGTATGCAATGCTCTGCACAAGGCCTGATATTGCACATGCAGTGGTAGTTGTAAGCAAGTACATGAACAATCCAGGAAAAGAACATTGGATGGTTGTGAAGTGGATTCTCAGGTATTTGAGAGGTACCAAAAATCAAGCATTATGCTTTGGTGGTTCAAACATTACTCTACATGGATATGTTGATGCAGATATGGTGGATGATAGATATAACAAGAGGAGCACAATAGGGTATGTGTTTATTGTAGGTGGAACAACTGTTAGTTGGGTCTAAAAATTGCAAAGTGTTGTTGCACTCTCAACAATGGAAGCAGAGTATGTTGCTGCTACAGAGGCTAGTAAAGATATCATTTGGTTACAAAGGTTTCTGGATGAATTGGGTAAGAAGCAGGAGTTGGGAAGGTTATACAGTGACAGCCAGAGTGCCATACATCTTGTAAAGAACTTTGCATTTCATTCCAAGACTAAACATATACAACTCAAGTACCATTTCATATGATTAGCATTGGAAGATGGACAGTTGAAGCTGGAAAAGATACACACTAGCTAGAATCCTGCAGATATGTTAACAAAAGTTGTAACCTAGGAGAAACTAAGAATCTTCTGAATTTCAATTGGTCTTCAAGTATGATGAAGAAGATGAGAAGTAGCCAGGTCCAAAGTGGAGTCATTGTCCAGCAAATGAAGTAGCGATGGAGTTGCTATAATCAGTCTCCAAGTGGGAGATTGTTGGGTGTGGAGCCTAATTATCTTCTTTATTTGGAGGTATCACCACATTGGACCCCAATTCATAATGTGGTGGCAACAATGCCCGTAAAATATATGTTGCAAGGGGGGTCTAGGGGGGGGTGGCTACGACCTTTGGGAGCCCCACCCTGGTGGGAGGATTGGGGGCAACGCCTCTGAAGCTAAAAATAGATGTAAAATTGCGTTGTAAAATGTTGTAATTTCGTAGTCAATATGGGCCATTCATTAGGCAAAGATCTGACGGTAGAATTTATGTTTAATTTAGGGTTTTTTGGCCTAGAAGGAAACTCCTCGCTATATATGAGGGAATTGTATTGCGTTTATGTAGATCTATATTCTAAGAGAGAAGAGAGAGGAGATTGAGTGAGAGAGAAGAGGGAATTACAATGGATCTATTGTAGGTTGTACCTCTCCAATTTGATGGATAATATAAAAGGAAGGACTGGTTGTTTCTCCGTGGACATAACCCAAATTGGGTGAACCACATATATTTGTGTCTCTCTTGTTTTATGCATTTTCTGTGCTTATATTTCTGCAATATTTTATGTGTTCCATTGCTCTGTAATATATAATTTTCTAACATAAAGGAAGAAATTCTTCTCCTTCCTGGATGGATTTAGTGGATACAACCAAATCTAGATCAGCCCCAAAGACCAATATAAGACAAAATTCACATATCCTTCGGGTACCTTTGCTTATAGATGTCTTCCATTTGGTCTGTGTAATGCCTCTCCTGCTTTCTAGAAGGTCGTTTTGAGTATTTTTGCTGAATTAGTTCATGACTCTATTGAAATATACATGGATTATTTCACTCCTTATTGATGTGACTTCCATGAATATCTCTCCAATCTATGAAAGGTTTTGAATAAATGAATTGAAATGAATCTCTCTCTAAGCCTTGATAAATGTGAGTTATTAATTAATGAGGGGATTTTCCTTGGCCATTCCATATCCAAGGAAGGGATATAGGTTGACCAAAACAAAATTTCCATCATCAAAAGGGTCCCTACCCCTCAAAACAAAAGAGATGTTAGGAGTTTCTTGGGACTAGTTGGGTATTATAGGAGATTCATCAAAGACTTTAGTAAAGTGTCTAGACCTTTTCTTCGTTTAATTTCCCAAAAATTATATTTTTCTTGGACCAACAATTGTCAAGACGACCTTGAAGTTTTTCAAGAAAAACTTACCACTGCACCCATCCGAAGGGTCCCAACTGGGCATTACCTTTACATATCCTTACTAATGCATCAGATAAATATGTGGGGGGAGGGTTGGATTGGGGGAAATCCTTTTAGACTGGGACTAGATCAAACCTTGAAGAGCTGTGTAAGAGAAGAGGAGGTATTTAACATCCTCTTAGCATGTGATGATGGACCTTATGGAGGTCATTTTGGTTCCAAAAGCATATCCTTTAAAGTTTTACAGGCTTGTTACTATTGGCCCACTTTACTTCAAGATGTAAGGAGATACACCACTAGATGTGATGAGTGCCAAAGGATGGGAAAAAACACACCTAGGGATGAAATGCCCCTACAAACTCAAGTGGCTTAAGAGCCATTTGACAAGTGGGGCATGGATTTCATTGGGCTAACTGATCCACCATCAGGACAAAAAAAAAAGTACATAATTGTGTGCACTAATTAGTTGACAAAGTGGGCTAAGACAAATGAAATCCAAGCAATAACTGAGAATAAAGTGGCATAATTTTAAATAGAAAACATATTCTACAATTTTGGGTATCCAAGGGAGGTAGTCACTGATCAAGGATCACAATTCACATCCGAATTGATTAAAGATCTCATGAGGTAGTACCATATCAAGCACAAGACATCCATTTAATCTAACCCTCAAGAAAATGGTTATGTAGAGGTAACAAACTAAGCATTGGAGGTCATCCTCATGAAGGTTGTTAGTAGTAGTAGGAAAGATTGGGAAGAGAGTCTAGTAGAGGCCACTAGGGCTTACAACATGACTTGGAAAACTACGACTAGATTCACTACTGATCCGAATTGGATCCTTGAAAATTATCAGAATTTTATGAGTGTTCCAAATTATGTCGGACTTCAAGATTTTGTGAACAGTGAGCTATCAGGAAGGACCTCTGTACAGTGGCAATTGCAGCCAGCACAAAACAACGAGGACCCTCGGTCAAAGCGCACTAACTGTTGGCCCATGGAGACCGTGCAGTGGTGCAAACTAACAAATAGGGAGTCCAAATCAGAAAACAGAGGCCATTTCTAATGTGCGATTAACATAAATCGTGATGAAAAATCTCATAGAAGGAAAAGTTCTGACGCCTGATCATGTGAAAAACAAAGAAAACCATGGGAAAAGCGCTAAAACCAACAAGCGGGTCCTGTGCTCCAAAATCGGTAGAATATTGGAGGCATTTCGGGCGGTAAGCGGGTTTGAAAGAGGATCGAGTGATGCCATACATTGAATGACGTCTGTCCAATGGATGAGAGAGAAAACCACTCTCATCGCAGGGTAACGGTTGAGCAAGTCACCTGTGCGATAAAAGCGATGACAGTAGGATCTAGAGGCCCCAGATCAAATGGTGGAGATTGCACTCGATGGGAGACTAGATTTGGCGGAATAATAGGCTGAGGCATATGAAATTTGGGGTCTGACATGACCGATGAGCTGGCAGATGAATCATTTCACAGCATAACCGAAATAATGACCATTATAGGAAGAGCGGGTGCTCAGTTCATGAGGAGACAAATGGCCACCTCTCTGTGAAATGTTACACAGTGGCGATGACACAAAAGTAGGGAATTCCAAGCGGACAGAGGCAGGCAATCTGAAGGGTCAGAAGAGGAAGAAAACAGTCAAGGGACAGATTTGCTTTAAGTGACAAAAAGACAGAGAACATAGAGAAGACAGTGAGACAGAGGAGACAAAATAGAGAGTAAAGTAAGAAGCAGAGAATAGAGAAGTTGAGCTAACCTACAAAGATAAGGCAACATCGAGCAGACAGAACCAAGAAGGCTTGAGAGGTTCAAGCATTCCCTGTGAAGATATCTGTCGGGAACTGAGTACCAAATTAGACTCATCCCATTAAGACTAGTTGAGATCGATACTTGGTAAGGGGGAGTCTATGTAGTCTAGTGGCTTGGGGAATCTAATTACCACCCTACTAAGCATCATCTGCTACAAGAGACTCAAATTTAGCTCCTTGTTGTAAAACCTCTACTTAAATACACAATAAAAGAAGGTCACCACTGAAAGCTGGACCAGGAGACGTAGCCCAGGAGGATTGGGTGAACTCCTTATTAAATTGTTGTCTTTTTCATTTGCTTGCTGTGTTTCTCCTACTGTTTTCTAGTGTCTGTTTATTTTGCAATCTTATCGATCCGTTGCCTAAGATAATATAGACACACACACCAACACATGAGTTTGTAATACCTACATTAATTAACTGAGATCATTCATAAGTGATTTTTATATCAAGCGGTATCAGAGCTATAGGTTGTTAAGGTTAGAAAAGCTTGTGTTGGAATTAGCTGTTGAATGCTAACTAGATCAAAGCTCAAATTAGGAGAAGGAGAGTTTGTAGAAACTAGTCTTGATATTGGAAGAGTCTATCCTCATAAGACATTGTCGGAGGAAGGTTTTGTGGGGCCAGACACTCAATTTATAGATAATTTCCTGGCCATAAGGTCCATGGTAGAGGAAATGTATAAGGATTTTAGAAAACATAAAGATGAAGATTCATCAGGCTCCAAACAAGATAAAGGAGAAGAAGAGTCTCTCCTCCATGACCACTCAAAAGGCAAAGGGAAAGAAGAAATCTTTCTCACACCTCCTAATAGCTCTGAACATAAAAAGAAGACATCTTTGATTAAACTAGATGTTAAATTTGATTTACCAATATATGATGGAGAGTTGAATGTAGAAAAACTGTACAGTTGGATAAAAAAAATTGATGTTTATTGCAGAGTGTAGAGAATTTATTCAAGCAAGAGCAAGGTTCAGCTGGCCATCCTATGCTTTGGAGGCATTGCCTTGGTTTGGTGGGAAGGTAGGACCCAAGCTGACATGAAGAGACATGGTAAGACTATTTCTGTCTGGAGTGAATTTGTTTCTGCAATCAAAAAATAGTTCTATCTACTAGCCTACATGTAGCAAGCCATGATGAGCTAGCAAACTCTTTGACAATTGAAAGGGAAAAGTGTACAAGGTTACACCCAAGAATTTAGGAAGAGAGCATTGATTCTAGGAATCTCATTTGACTCACCTGAGACTCTGTTGAAGTACATTGGTGGTCTACACAGCTACATGAGGCACACTATCCTCATGTTTAATCCCACTAGCATAGATGAAGTATCTGTTCAAGCTACACATCTAGAAGCTAGAGGAAAGAATGGAAACCTAGAAGTTGGGGGATCATCCCAACCCACTGCAAACAAGAATAAGGAGAAAAGAAAATAGAAATGGAAAGCAAGGAAGGTCAATACTGCACAAAAAAGCAAGTCTTCATGCACTCATTGTAAGAAGGATGGGCATGATGATGAGCATTGTTGGATTCTGCATTCGGAGCTGAGACCTAAGAAGTTCAAGGGCAAGAAAAAGAAGACTGCTGCAGCTATTCAGAAAGATTTGGTGTCGGACTCAAGAGATGAAACAACCATTGTAGCCACAAGTATAAAAGGTTGTCCACTTTAGAGAATGCAGAAATCAAGAAGTAGGTGCAAGAGTTGCTTGAGAAGGGGTTCATCAGACCTAGCACATCACCATGTGGGTCACCTATCGTTTTGGTGAGAAAGAAAGATGGCTAGTGGAGAATGTGCATTGATTACCGAGCACTGAATAAGATAACAATAAAAAATCATTATCCCCTTCCTTGCATAGACGATCTATTAGATCAATTGAAAGACACTGTTTATTTTTCCAAGTTAGACTTGAGTAGTGGATATCATCAGGTTAGAGTTGCAGAACAAGATGCATGGAAGATTGCTTTCAAAACAAAGCAGGGATTGTATGAGTGGCTGGTTATGCTTTTTGGCCTAACTAATGCTCCTGCTACTTTCATGAGGATAATGAATGATGTACTCAAAACTTTTCTTGATGATTTTGTTATTGTGTATCTGGATGACATTCTAATATTTAGAAAAACATGGGAAGAACATTTAAAGCATGTTAAGCAGACACTAGATGTTTTTGAAAGAGAAATACTTTATGTTAAACTCTCAAAATTTGAATTTGGCAAAACATCTTTGAATTATTTGGGACATATAGTAGGGGGTGGTGAATTGAAGATAAATCCCTCTAAGGTGGTAGTCATTGTAAACTGGTCTAAACCCAAATCTGCTACAGAAGTTAGGAGCTTCATAGGAGCAGCACAATATTGGAGAAAGTTCATTTCTAACTTTTCCTTAATTGCAGCTCCCTTACATGCTTTAACAAGATTGAACAAGGTGTTTCAGTGGGGAGGCAAACAATAGACATCCTTCAACACCTTGAAAGAAAAAATTAGTACAACACCAGTACTAGCACTGCCTGATCTTCAAAGACCATTTGAGATCCAAATGGATGCTAGTGACTATGCCATGGGAGCAATGTTGACACAACACAGTAAACCCATATGTTATCATTTTGAGACATTTAATTATGCAGTAGTTAACTATCTTCATATGATAAAGAATTGTATGCATTAGTACAGAGTGTGAAAAAGTGGAAACGTTATTTAATGGGCAAAGAGACAATAATACATACTAATCATCAACCACTTCAATATCTACACTCCAAAACTAAGTTGCAGCAATCAAGACACTATAGTTGGATGGGTTTTCTACAACAATTTCATTTAGTCATCAGATATAAAAAGGGCATACACAATAAAGTTGCATATATGTTATTTAGACCCATTATAAATGCATCTACTATACTTAAGCATAATTCTCTATTACATGAGAGCTACATTGAACAATATGCTCAAGATATAGACTTTAAAGATGTATATGCAAATTTAAGTCAAGCTAAATGAGTAGAAGAATTGGACTATTATATTAGGGACCTACTCCAATATCATTGTGGGAAGCTATGCATTCCACAAATTGAAAGAGTAAAGATAATTCAAGAAGCACACACTTCTCTAATATCAGGTCACTTTGGGGTAAGTAAAACAGTTGCACAACTGCAAAGATTTTGTTATTGGCCAAAAATGAATGAGACAGTTTCTAGATATGTAAGAGGGTGTACTATGTGTGTTAAGAGCAAGCCCAACAATAGAAAACTAGGCTTGTACACTCCATTACCAGTTCCTTCTCATCCTTGGGAAAGTGTTTCCATGGATTTTGTTGGAGGATTGCCTAAATCTACGAAAGGTCATGATTATCTGTATGTTGTTGTTGATAGGTTCAGCAAAATGTGTATTTTGATACCTTGTAATAAACAGATTACAGCTGAATAAACTGCAAAACTGTTCTTTCAACATGTATGGGTTCATTTTGGATTACCCACTTCCATTATATCTGATTGAGACACCTTATTTGTGGGAACGTTTTGGTCAATTATGTGGGAATTGATGGACACCAAACTGAATAAAAGCACAACTTTCCATCCACAAACCGATGGCTAGATGGAAGTAGTCAATAGGATAGTGATCCAGTTACTCAGGGGATATTGCAACAAGCATCCTAAGCTTTGGGATGAACATTTGTGTTATGTGCAACATGCTTACAACCGAGCCAAACATTCTTCTACACATAGATCTCCTTTTGAGACCTGTTTTGGTTTCACACCAAGGTCTCCCTTGGATTTTGTCTTTGGTAAGGACACAATAGTTGGGGGACACAATGATGTGGACAAGGCAACTAGGTTCATCAAACAAATCCAAGAGATCGACCAGGCAGTACAGGAACAGCTGGAAAAGAGCTAGGCCAAATACAAGGCAAGGCATGACAAGCATCAGATGTAGCATAGTTTCCAAGTTGGTGATCAAGTCTGGCTGTATATCAGCAAGGACAGGATGGAAGGTGAAGGTAAAAATATAAAGCCTATCAGGTATGGACCTTTCAAGATACATGAGAAAATTGGTGAGAATGCTTTTTGCCTTGATCTACCAGCTTACATGCATATCTACTCAATCATAAATTCAGACAGCTTGAGACTATTTGAACCTTCGTTAATTGAAGATCTTGAAGAGGAGAGTCAATTGCCTTCTATTGATGACTTGCTACCTGAATATCTTAATGAATTGCAGGAAGACACAGTTCTGGATAGGAAGGTGAGAACAACGTGCAGGGGAGATGTTGAGTACCTTAGAAATGGGCTCAAGGGTTCAAAGCCAAGCAGTGCAAAATGGATAGAGATTGGACAAGTGAGAAAGTTGTATCCTCACTTAGTCGATGCTTGAAAACAAACTTTTGGTGGTCCAAAAGCATTTTCAGTGGGAAGTCCATGATCCGAATTGGATCCTTGAAAATTAGCAAAATTCTATGACTGTTTGAAATTATTTTAGACTTCAAAATCTTGTGAACAATGAGCTATCAGGAAGGACCTTTGGACAGTGGTAGTTACAGCTAGCACGGAACAATGAGGACCCTCGGTCAAAGCGCACTAACCGTTGGCCCATGGAGACCGAGCAGTGGTACAAACTAGCAAATAGGGAGTCCAGATCATAAAACAGAGGTCATTTCTGATGCGTATTAGCGCTAATTGCGTATCGCAAGATAAAAACATCATAGAAGGAAAAGCCTTGGCACCTAATCACGTGAAAAATAGGGAAAACTATGGGAAAAGAGCTAAAACCAACAGGCAGGTCCCACGCTCCAAAACTGGTGGAATATCGGAGGCATTTTGGGTAGTAAGTGTGTTTGGCAGAGGACCAAGCGATGCCATACGTTGAATGATGCGTGTCCGGCGTATGAGAGAGAAAACTGCTCTAATTGCAGGGTAATGGTCGAGTAAGTCACACGTAAGATAAAAGCGATGATGGTAGGATCTAGAGGCCCCTGATCAAATGACCGAGATTGCACCTGATGGGAGACCGGATTTGGTAGAAGAATAGGCTAAGGCATATAAAATTTGGGGTCCGACATGACTGCTAAGCTGGCGGATGAATCATTTTGTGGCATAACCAAAATAATGCCCATTTGAGGAAGAGCTGGTGCTCAGTTCATGAGGAGACAAATGGCAACCTCTCTATGAAATGTTACACAATGGCAATGACGCAGAAGCACAGAATTCCAAACGGACAGAGGTAGGTGATCCAAAGGGCTGAAAGAAGCGAACAGTTAAGGGACGAATTGGCTTTAAGCCACGAATAGACAGAGAATAGAGAGAATATAGTGAGATAGAGGAGACAGAATAGAGAGTGAAGCAAGAAGCAGAGAACAGAGAAGTTGAGCTAACCTGCAGAGCTAAGGCAACATCGAGCAGACAAAACCAAGAAGGCTTGAGAGGTTCAAGCAATCCCTGTGAGGATATCTGTCTGGAACTGAGTACCAAATTGGACTCATCCCATTAAGACCAGTTGAGGTCGAGACTTGGTAAGGGGGAGTCTGTGTACTCTAGTGGCTTGGGGAATCCAAGTACCACCCTACTAAGCATCAACTACTATAGGAGACTCAAATTGAGCTCCTCATTGTAAAACCTTTGCTTAAAGACACAATAAAAAAAGGCCACCACTGAAAGCTGGACCAGGAGACATAGCCCAGGAGGATTGGGTTAACTCCTTATTAAATTGTTGTGTTTTGCATTTACTTGTTGTGTTTCTCTTACTGTTTTCTAGTATCTGTTTATTTTGCAATCTTATCAATCTGTTGCCTAAGATAATATAGACACACACACCAGCACTTGAGTATGTAATACCTACATTAATTAACTGAGATCATTCATAAGTGACTTTTAGATCAACTACATATGACTTGGTTTATGGGAATAAGGCTTTTATTTCTATTGATTTTGAATATAACACTTTGAGAATGGAAGCTCAGTTGGACTTTGATTTCATCACATCACATTAAGAAAGGTTGCTCCAACTCAATGGCTTAGATGAGTTTATAATGCAATCTCTCCTACCTATTGAAATCAAATAACTACAAAGGAAGGTTTGGCATGATAATCATATCAAGGAAAATAATTTTCAACAAAGGGATTGGGCATTGTTATAAGATTCTAGGTTCAAATATTTTAAAGGGAAGTTGATGACACGATGGTTGGGTACACACCGAGTAGACAAGTGTCATGAAAATGGATCTATCCAGATTGGAGTCATTTATGGGGAAGGCATTCCCTTACTTGTAAATGGTTATAGGTTGAAGCTATATAGGAGACCTCTGTCAGAGGAAGAATTTCTCAGTCCAGTCAGCAAATAATTAAATGTGTTTGGAAGCTTCATAGCTTCCAATCCATCACATTCCTTGAAATTTGAAAAAAAGAATAAAAAATAAAAGGGTCTGGATGAAAACCTCTATGAGGAATCTGAGGCGAACTCTAGGGTTGAAAACCTCTCTGACAAATCCCATGAGCAAAAAAAGAAAAAAGAATAAAGAATAGAGATCCCTAGGTGAAAACCTCCTCTAAGGCACCTAGGGTAGGAATGCAGGTTAAAAACCTCCCCTGAGGAAGCATGTGTGTCTCAATAAAAAATAAAAAATAAAAGAGGAAAATAATAACAAGGTAGAAGCTTATGTCATGTTTGCTAACCTTTCTCTTGTTTTGTAGAATTGTACACAGTGGCATATTTCATGGCTACAGAACAAAAACTACACTCTATCTTCTATTCCTCCATTCATACACCTCATATCCATCCTATCCATTAATATTACTATCTATCTCCACCATCCCATCACCAAGAAATTCAAGTTTCACTTCCTCTCTGTGATGCTACAAGGACCTGTATTTCTACAAGAGGTCCTATAATTCTATAGGAGGATCCTTTGGAGGTACAGGAGGCAGATCCAAGAATGAGAATACACCAAACAACCATTATGACTCTAATAAATTATAAATAGGTTCCCCTTATCATTTTTCCATCATCCATCCATCACCCATCCACTCTATTTCACTAAAACTTTGCTCAAATTCTCGACTTTGTCCTACCCTAGAAAAAAACACAAAAACCACTATTCTCTATTTCTACAGTGTCTACACTACTCCTTCATGACTCTAACCCTATCCTCATGGATTTTCATCATCTTGATCATCTCCCTCATACATACTGAAGACTTCAAGGGGGGATCAAAAGACTGTTACAGGAAGAAAGTCCTCCTGTAGCAGCTCGTGCAACCACAACATCAATCACCAATATTATATTTTTTTCCACTGCCAAAATGGATGATGGAGCCTTGTATACAAATATGAAGAGACACATCATCATTAGGGAGGCTTTCCACTAACATCAGCAACTTGGACATTATAAGAGGTACCTGCACACACATAAAAAAAAGCAACATTCAAGGTATCATCAAGGATGAAGACATGCACAAGAAACAAGCCAAAGAAGTCATCTCCCTTGATCATAATGATATATGGTCTGACTCCAGCATGCAAACCTCTACAACAATTTCATCCATAGGTAGGCTCAGGTATGGAAACCCTAGCCTCTTCCTATACATGAAATGACTAAAATGTGTGTTGAGTGAGAAAATGTGTTTTAATAAGCTGGAGGTGGCTAGTTAACTTGGCCACCCTTGATTGGTAAAATCAAGTGTGAGTTAATTCACCCATGCAACATGGAAATGTCAATTCAAAATGAAGTGTGTCCTTGAAGAGTGGGGTCAAAATCACAAGGAGAGAGAAATGATTATAGTTAGAGGTGACAATAGTCCAAAAGAGGAAACTCGTGCTAATGCCAAGTCAATAGAGCGCTCCAAGATTTTAACCAAAAGAAGATATTATGTGTTGGCTCGATTTAATTTGCACCATCACTCATTCCAAAAATAGGTAGAGGAAGGACTATCTAGTGTGTTAGACAACCTACGGTCCCATCAAGGAGCTTCAAACCCTATATGCAAGTTCTATAGGAGAAAGATACAAGTAGTCCTACAAGTACTACAGGGGGGCCGAGAGGAGCTAAAGGAGGAGTTGGGAGGAGAAAAAGGAGTCATAGTGGCTCAATGTTGTCTTAAAAACCTTCATGCACACCCATAATTTCTCTAACAAGAAGTGACACCCTCCTTCCTTGTTTCTACATCCATTTGCATGAGAAGTATGACTGAAACTAACATCATATGAAAGTCAATTGATTAATAGGAAGTCTTTTTGAAGTTTTTTGTTGTTAAGAGAAGAGAAAATAGTCTGGTTGATATCAATTCAAACACCCTTCTTCCTCACTACTACCAAACCCTTTACCACTGTTTCACCACTGAGACTCTTTGAAATTGTTTTGAATTCCACACCTACATAGCTCAAGGAGTAATATAGGAGAAATGAGGGGAGGATTTAACAGAAAGGGACCCTCATAAACCAAGTGACTTCACCAACATCATCCTGTAGTTGACATCTTCATAAGATACTAGTGGTTCGGTTTGTTTGAGTTGCTAAAGGGGTATGATGATGATCTTTCCCATGAACTTTCCATGGCATTACACTCTCAAGAGGAAGATAGTGCTACAATTTTTGTCATAGGGTTGGTCATCTCTCTCAGTCCTGAAACCATAAGCAGAGTGACCACCTTACCTCTAGGAATTAGGTGGAGAAAACAAGACAAACAAGTAAGTGTCATAGCTAGGAAAAACTTCTTCCTATCAGAAGAGAACCCTATAGAAGACAATAATGGAGTGGAAAGAAGGTTTACCTTACCCTTGGGATCAGGGAGCTTACCATATCCTCAGCTAGATATCTTGTGAAGGAATATTGAGTTTGGTTTATGCCTACCACTTTAGGCCACTCCAGGAGCTGAGGTTCAAGGTAGAGTTACGTCTTCCTCAAAAATTTAGTGTCCCGCATTTATTCCTAGTGTTAATCATGGATATGAGTCAGAAGGTAAGGGAAGGAAAGCACTAGCATTTATCTCACCATGGCCTAATTGAGTTGGTAGTGGTGGATGCTCTGAACCACTTTAGGATCCCTGTCATATGGAACAAATTTGTGGACATGGATAGGGATACTTTCATAGAAACCCAAGCCCTCACACCAGGAGATACTTTAGCCTCTAGTATTAGAGGAAGAGAAATAAAAATAAAGCAAAAGAGGCACGAGATACAAATGAAGGAGAAGCAGGGATGAAAGGAGAAGAGGGGCAGAAGAAAGGAGAAGAAAGAGTAAGTCCTGAGGAGACTTCTGAACCCCAAGGAGAAGAAGATACTAAATAGGAATTAGTTGCAACATTAGCTACATTAGGCACTCATGTCAAGACCAAGAGGAAGAAATCAATTCCAAGTCAAATGTATTTCAGAACCAGGAAGAGCACTAGAATTAGAGAAGAGAACCTAGAAACTCCTATAAAGGTTCCTATAATTATTGATGAGTCACCAAGAAAAAAGGAAGAAATAGGACCTAGTGAAGGAAAGACTGAGGAGGTCACTCCTCCTAAGACCAAAACTAGGTCATCTATAGCACTTGTGAGTAGGCCTGCCACTAGGTCTATCACCTTCAAGAATCCAAGGACTAAATATGCCAGAAAAGCAAGAAAAAGTGAAACTATAGGAGGATCAGGGTTTTCTACAAGAAAGACAAGGTTTCATATAGGAGAGAGAGGGTTTTCTACAGGAGAGACAGGGTTTGTTATAGGAGGGAAAAAGTCTACTACAATAAGAATAGGAGAAGCTACAATAGCACAAGAAAGAGTTACAAAAGGAAGCCACCACCAAAAAGACAAATGGAAAATACCTACAAGATATCAAAGAACCTAACCCACAACATAGATTAGGGTCATACTACAAATTTATAGAAGGATTAAGGATTATCCCTGAAAAATTTCCATCCCACTCCTATATGAGCTAGAGATAGAAAGAGGAAGAACCCATAGGTGGATGAAAATTACTAAATCTAAGAATGCAGAAGATGTGGGCCTCACGGAACAGAAGGTCATCAAAATGGGTAAAGAGTTAAGTGATTTTAGAATGAGGGAGTCTATGATGAAGGATCAACTATAAGAAGAAAACACAAGGTTGAGAGAGAGGCTACAGGAGAAAGAAACAAACTTTCCACCATGGAAAGTCTATCTATGGAGTCCCTACAATGTAGAAATTTGTCAAAGTCTTATGCTCTCTTTACCAAAGAATAGTGGCTACAGTTCCAAATCAAAAATCTAGCACAATATGGATCTCTAACTTTTTAGAACTATAGGAAGTTCATTGAATTTTTAAACCAAACTAATATGGAAGGCAAGGAAAAATTATCTAAATTATATATGCACAATATCACTTTAATAAATCTAAATTTTTGGGATCCCAGTTCAAGATTGAGGGATATGTAGCTAATGGCTTTAGCATCCTGGATGACTCATGAGGAGACAAGAGTTGAGGAGGTGAAAAAGGTAATCGAAAAGGAGGAGAAGGCACCATTGTATATCGAAGCAGAGATAGTGATCTCTAAGGCTATCATTAGAAACCATAGCCTCATCTCCATTGATGTTTCTTTAGCAACCAAATACATTTCTACCTAGGAAAAATCCATTCTACACTTTTAAGGCACATTTAGGATGTTGGGAACAGAAAGTATGCAAGCTTACTAGAGAAGATGGCATGCCTTACTCCACAACCTACAAATCATAGAATATCACTCTCCTGAGAGGCTAAGGAATGCCCTGGAGAGAACACAATTGTACAAGAGGATCATGTAAAGGATACAAATCACGTGGATAGGACAAAATCTCAATCCACCCTTGTTGTTAGGCTTTCAAGAAGGAAGGGATGAAGCAAAAGAGCAGCAAGAGTGGAAAAAGATAAAAAGGAATGCAATTTTTTACCCATAAGAGGGTACACTATTTGAGGAGCCTTGGGATGTCAAGGAGGCCAATAGGGCCATGGAAGAGATTCACATTGATGACTGAGTTTCTCAGAGGATGAGAAAAACCTTCAATAGGGGGGTGATGATGAGTCCCATTAATAGGTACATTTTGAAGATCATTATGCCACCCTCCAGCCTTAAAACTATCTTTTTATCACATTAATTCACATTTTTTGTTATAGTATGCTTACTAAGAGGAGTAAAAGGTTTTTTTCATAGTATGTGGCCTAATGTAGTTTATTTGCAGGAAAAGTAAACCATTTTTAGGCTACTACTATCCAGGGGATTGATGGAGACAACTGGGAGAGAATCTATGGGGTTTGTCCACCTCCTTAACTCCCTAAACTCAGCTTGGGATCACAATATCCTCTATCACCAATTCAAATTCATTGGCAGCTGAGTGAATCATAGTCCAAGTGAAGTGCAAGAGGGACATGATCCACCATTTTCAAGATCAAGGAGGGAGTCACTCCTACTTTCAAGAGAGTTGCTTCTGTTTCCCTTTTGTATAAATAAACAAGAAGATGAGATCATTAGGATTCAAATTTTTTATTCAGCTAGGTGTAGCTATTGAGCTTCAAGCTTTACATTGTTACTTTAAACTTTTATGTTATGTATGAGACCTACACTTTTTGATAATGAGAAGTTGGATTTTAAGTTGCATCTAAGTTAGTTTCAGAGGGCTGAGACCATTGGCTTTGGGCCCAACCTAGAGGCTTTGGTCCCTTTTTTTGTACTTATGTTTCTTCTTGATTCCACGCAGTTCATAGTTTCTTGCATTTCAATAGAGATTAATCTATAAAAAACTATGGTTGCAACCTCTATATCACCTCTCTTGTGGGAGAATGAGCGGAAGGATTCATAACCACAGTTCAAAATTATTGTGTTTATGATTTCTTGGAAATATATTAGTGTTTATTTTCCTATTTTACATTTGATTTCTATTGCTTAGAATTCAGTTTAGTGATTAGATCAATGTTATGGCATAAATTAGATGTTATTTAAATTCAACGCATCTTTTCCATCATAATTTAACTCATTTTTTTAATGGTAAATGGATGCATGCATGTGATTGATTGCAAGATTGTTTTGATATGCAGGGAAGGGAACCTTCATGACTTCCATCTTGATCTCCTTCATCTTCTCTTTCCACCTTCAAATAATGTCCCAAAAATTTGTTTCATAAGTCATTTTTCCTTGTATACCCAGAGCACTCATCGTAGTGCAAAACGGGCCTCTGAGAGGTCCTGAGCTTGGCTAGGGGCTTAAGCCAACCTCCCTCCAATTGCTTCAACTTCTATACACCTATCAATACCCTCAAAGACATCATTTTCACCTTCAAAAGCCACTCAGATGCCCTCCTATAGCATTAGAGGACTCTTGTAGAAATCGCATGTAGAAAATCTATAACACCATGTTCCTTCATCAGTTTTGATCGCCACTGTAACCTTGACTTAGTCTAGATGAATAATGACCCCCAACTATGATTTGATGATCAGGGGAAGCTCCTAGGCCACCCAAACCTTTCCTTTTCTTCACTGCAAAAATAGAGTAGAGTTGGTTTCTTTATCACAAGTATGATGCAAGTAGGTTATTGTTTTACAAGTGAGTGTGAACTAGGTAGATGATACATGCAATTCTGATTAGTAGTTTGACGAATTATGCAAGATAAATTAACTTCCTTTTTACAAGTGTACTTGGTAGTTTGATGAATTTTGCAACACAAAATAGATTTGTTTCTACAAGTAGATTAGCCTTTGTCCTTTCATGAATTGATTAGTTATCATTTAAAAATTGATTCAATGGAATTTCCACTTTCACAGCGATACGTAGTTTCCAAGCGTACCCTTACTAGAAATATTTCATTCTAATTGATTAGGAGGAATGGTATTTGAGGACTTGTGATCTAATGTCCCAATTGAGGGTGGCATCAGTGGAATCCTATATGCTATACATATAGAACTGTCACCTCAAAGTTTGTACGAACCCCAGGTTGACAATTTGAGTTGAGGAGCCGTTGGAGTTGCAACATTATTGATTTATTACTAGGGCCCACTAGTACATTCAACCATAACAATTTTAATACATTCATAACCTTCATACAAGGAAATATCATTTACTATTTACATTGCAAGACATGGGAAAGCGATTATAGTTATCTAAGTACCTTAAAGATTGGAAATTGGGGGAGGGACTTTAAATCTCCATCAAAACATATGTTAGATACACTACAATATTTATTTTAGATAACCACCCCCAAGATAGATTTAAAGTTTGAGGAGTTAA
Source organism: Pinus taeda (assembly GCA_000404065.3). Classification (NCBI taxonomy): domain Eukaryota; kingdom Viridiplantae; phylum Streptophyta; class Pinopsida; order Pinales; family Pinaceae; genus Pinus; species Pinus taeda. The sequence goes on along the minus strand of APFE031579992.1, from coordinate 4,063 downwards.
GTGCTGAAGGGTATTCATGCCAATAACTAGTCAAACTCATAGCCAAGAGGATAATTTTGTTGTTTAGGTGGTCTAGTAATTTCTCTAAGGCAGAAAACACCACGGTGATTCATTTTCTCTCTCAAAAATAAAACATAGGGGCTCAACTAGAATTGAGGGAATGTTCTCTTATTCTAGGAACTTGATCTCAGTCCAATGGTGTTTTCTTAGCCCCAAGGAAAGTATTGAGTTAATTTGTAATTCCTTGAGTTCTCTTAGTTGTATTACACCAATACACAAATAGGGGATAACATGAATACAAGGAGTACTGCCCCAATCTCACCACAGGGTTTTCTGCAGTTGTTTCCCTCACACACTCCTCACACCTTTTCTTATGCTCTACCTTGTGCCACACTACTTTCTCATGCAAAAACCAAGCTTCTTCTACACTCACGTCATCAGGAAACTAAGGAAATAATAGGCACTCAAATTGTTCAATCATCGCATTCCAATGGTATCATGCTCAAAGTGTTTTCATTATTGCATCCACTCCCTTATCCACCACTTTTCCCTTTATTTATCCTTCTGCTTCATCTCTTGCATGTTGAATTCCTAAACACATCAATATTTGCTTATCCTTTTTCTCGAGTAACTCATACATCCTTCAATGCATGCACCAACAGGGCCATTCCTTCATTACGGGGATAGGTGGTAAAATAAATGAAGTAGCTTAAGCTTACACTCCACACAAGCAACTCCTCCTCCTCGGTCTTGAATTTGTGTCCACTCCTCTAGCCTAATCATATTTTACATTTTCCATACTATTACATGAACTACAATTCATAGTGACATTTATAAGAGGGGTATCAAAATGGGTTGTCATAGATTCAAATATTGTGAGTCATGTGTAATCTTACATAAGGGTTACAGATTTTGTGTCTAAATAGTGAATATTACATCAAAATATGAAATGAGTAAGAAGGTGTAATGTGTAGAGAAGTATGTAAGGGCTTCAACGTTTTGATGTATGTAAATCTCCAAGTTAAATGAATAAGTAAAAATAGAAATTATTTACCATAATTACCAATTCTAGATCAAAGGTATGTTTGAGTAGATGAAATTATGAGTGAATGAATGAACTCTTTGAGAATTGAGTTCTTGGATTGAAACATATTGTTGATTTTGACTAAAGAAACCTATACTAGAGCTGTTGGGAATTCTAAAAATGTTGAAACACTATAGGAAACCCACTAGCAAATATCTTTCTATAGGAAATCATATAACAACTAATGATCTCTAAAAATGACCCCATTTTATTATTGAACTAGGTTGTTGAAATCTATCAAATGGAGTTGGCTATCTGAAAATTAACTACGAACATACTAGAGTTGAGCCAAAATAGAGGAACAAGAAATATGCTATGTACATCAACTCTTAATTTTATTTAAATAAATACTTAACAATAGTTTGGTGAATGAAAAATAAAGACTAATAAGGATCATTTTCTCAAGGTCTGTAATGAGAAGTGGACTGGAAAAAATTATGCCCAAACTATTACTAGAACATATATCTTCCTCTTTAAAAAAAGAAACCTGTTTAACTTCCCACTTAATGTTTATTTGAAACTTTAAAAAGGATACAACTTACTATTAATACACCATATATTCTTAATCCATGTCCCATCATGTATGATTTCTTCCATATGAATATATGTTTTTGGCATAATCTCGATCCCAGATAAGATGTTGAGGTCGATGGGAAAAGATTTGTTGGAAGAAGGGTGTTAGGTAATCCCACATGATCTCTAGAATTATTCATGAAATATGGAACTAACATTAAAAAATATATGTGTAATAGTAGTGTTTGTTTTAAGAAATTAACAATAGGATTAGGGTATCTATATCATTGGTGGTAACCTACACATGATCTCTTTAGGTCCCTCCATTCATCATTTCTCCCACTCCACCCTATTCACCTAGTAGTGTGGGCTCTCATTGTGGTCACCTATAATGAAAAATAGTTTCCATTGGTTATCTAGGTGGATATTGGTGGCCATCTACCTATTCCACCTAGACCTCTGTCAGCGTCATATTTTTCCTTATTTATGGCATCATTTACTATTTGTAACATTTTTTTGGTCCTTAACTTATGGAGAATTTTTTTTGCAGTAGGCCCATAGCCATTGTTAGAGGTCTACCATAAATCATGTAGTACTCATAGAGATATTTCCAACGAGATATTTTACACGCCAAATAGAGATAATATGACCAGGTTATGCCCCCGGCAAGTTGGTTGCCCAACTAACCCCAACAAGGCCGACAAACTCTTGGTGTTCCATCTCTTGGGGTTAGGGTTTTGGTTGTTGAGGGTTTTCCCTTGTTTTTCAATAATAAACAACCCCTTGAGCCTCACTGTAACACAATTCAAAGGCATGTATCCACCATATCTCTTCTCAGAGATAAGATACCATCACCTGAGCTAGTTAATTTCCATTCTGTTTGTAAGCATATTTCACTATTTGATATTATTGAAATGAAGAGTTATTTTTGTTGCATCTATGTATTTATGGTTATATCTGTAATTTGTTGCGTTCCTATTTAAGTCTCGAGTAATGTTCTCTACTTTCATTGCATGCCCCAACAAGGTTGGGATATAAGGAGTTAGGGCTCGAACTGGTCGAACCTTTGCAAGACTAGCCTTGCAAATACCGATGACCTCCAATGGCAGAAGAGAATAAATACGAGGGGGATGGAGATCCTTTCAAAATATTTCTCAAAGAAGGCCTCAAGCTAAAAAGGAACACGATGATGGACACTTTACCCAAATCTTTCAAAGGCTACCTAAAGGTGACGCATCTTCTTCTAGTAGCCACTTTGGAAGCACCACACCCTTTAAAGTAAAAGTTAACTTTTGCATCCCATATTTGAAGGTTAGATAGATGAGGACACCATAGAAAAATGGTTAAATATACTAGAAGGATACTTTTTTATTCATGAATTTTCCAGCTGGGAAAAGATTACGTTTTCATTTCTCAAAGCCACCCCCCACATCAAGGACTAATAAAAAACCTATTGTGATAAGAAGGACGAAATTTCACCCTCACCATTTTCAGCCACGCCCACATGGAATTCTGTCTAGGATGCCATTGAGGATCAATACTACCCTATCGGGAGCTATGAGGATAAATACATAAAATTGACCACACTATGGTAGGGAACGAACCAAGACATGTCAGATTTTACCAATGTTTTGCATACCCTTCGCACAAAGTTGGGTATCAAGGATTCTGAGTGACATTTGGTACTCAAGTATCGTGGTTGTCTACAAAGGTACATCCAAGATGATAAGGAGTTCCTGGACATCTCCTCGCTTAGCAGGGCATATCGACATGCAGTCAAGATTGAGCAAAAGTTTAAATGGAAGAAGCGAGAATTTGGATCTGCAAATTTGAAGCAAGTTAAAGATGCCTCGAAATCACAGAGAAAGGGATAAAGCAAAGGCGGAATGATCCAGGATAACCCGTTGAAGCTGAAAGAAAAGAAAAACACCATGAATACCAATAAGTACATGAAAAAATGGTGTGAGTTCCATAAGAGATCCACTCACAATGCAAGTTAATGTCGGGCTAAGAAATCACTGGTGGTCAAGCTGAAGGCTTCCGAATTAGACGTATATTCTAACTCTCAGTCATAAACCAACAAGTGGAATGAAAAATAGAAGCATATCATTAACACGGATCCTAGTTCCACCGTGGCCACCACCAAGATCCAAAATAATGAGCTTGAAGATCCATAGTGTCACGCGGAATGAGTTATACTTGCGGACAAATCTAACCTTCCTAGGAGTCTAAGACTCTCTAATGACAAACAAACCAAATAAGAGCTATCCTTCTCTAGATACACATCATTTTACAAGAAATCAAATGTTCTCGATCTTACCTTAGGTCCAATGCTTGTTGTAGTAGTCCAGTCTTGTTGATCCGGATGAGCTCCTCCTTCACCTTCAAACCTGCATTCACTAACAAGGCAAACAATTACATAGCATCTGAATATTCATTATAAAACAAAATATACCTATCATACTG
>APFE031579983.1:21729-44350 GCA_000404065.3 Pinus taeda | reverse complement strand
AGAATGGGAAACAAAATATCACATATTGAAGAGCCTCGTGACAATATTACCATGTTTGTTATCTTTATAAAGAAAAATAAGAAAAAAATAATTTCCAAAACAAAATCCAAGATGATGTGGAATGCAACACATTCACAAACAATATGTTGTTTGTTATGTAGAAATTATGGCGTAGAATTGCAACTTCTCATGAAATTTTAGTCAAATCACAAGACAGAATCTTAATCTTAATCTACTACTTTGTAAAATTCAATTCACAATTTAAAACCACAAGCGGAAACATGTATAAGAAAAACACACATACATACCGTATTTTTGGAGTGGAAAGAAACTGTTAAAAAACCCTTATATTTTCTTACATGAATCTGATGTAAATAAAGAAGTATTACAATTGCTTGCTCACTCTGAGCACAACTTGCAAGTGAATAACCTATCTCTCTACTCACTAAGAAGCTCTGACCCAAACTTAGTCAATTTTTTCATCTACTTGAGCCCCTATTTCCTTGTGCAATTCCTTGAGAAATTAAGCCCCTATTATTTAGTAAAATCCTCAAATTGATTGTGCAATTCCCAAGGTCAACTCGAGACCTCGAATTCTTTGCATGCACTAGCTATTTTGGGTTCATTGATTAGTTAACTCGATGAACACTGAGTTTCACTGAAGTCCCATTGAACAACTAACCTTCCACTAGTTCCTCCAATAGTTAGAACTAGTTTAAGTGAAGACAACTTGAAATAAATAACCTTGATTGTGACAAATTAGCAATCACACATGCTTAACTGAACTCTAACTCCTCTAACTCAAATTTATTGATCTACCTGACTCACAAGAACCATGTCACGTATGTTAATTGCATGCAAGTTGTCTTTCTAATGTGGAAATTCATTTTTTCTCAATTTAATCAAAGGCAAACTCAAATTGAGAATTTCTTGCTGCATTTTTCAACACTCTCTCTTCACAAGAAAGGGATTATCAACCACCTCTATCCTACACCCATGGAACTCGAACTTCCCTCTTGATAAGGCCTTTTTCAAAATGTCAGTATCTTGTTCCTCTCTCAAAATTTATTGTAGCAAGATTATCCACCTCTGCACACAGTCCTATAAATGGTGATACCAAATATCTATATGCTTGGATCGATCGTGAAACACATGATTCTTGGAGAGATTGACGCAACTCTCATTATCACATTAGATCATAGTTTGATCCATCATCTAGCGAAATAGTCCCACAAGTATCTTTCTCATATTACCTCACATGATGCTTGAATTGCACCCATGTATTTAGCTTCTGCTAAGCTAAGCACCACAAACATTTGCTTCTTGTTGTACCATGAAATAGTTGTAGACCCAACATTGAAAATTCCACCTGATGTCTTATTTCAATTTGATGGACTCCTTGCCCAATTTGCAGCTATGAAGCCACACAGATTCACTCCCTTTATCTCTCTGTACCATAATCCAAACTAGGTAGTGCCTCCAAGGTACCATAATACATGCTTAGTTTCCTTCCAAAATACTTTGGTTGGCCTAACCATAGCTTGGCTCAACTAGTTGAATGCACATCACATATCTTGTCGTGTGTTCACAAGGTACATTAGTGAACCCACTAGCTATCGATAAATAGTAGCATCCACTTCCTCACCTGAAGTGGTATCCTCCTTCCTCCAGTTGGTCACTAGTTCCCCATCACCTTGCCATACTTCCAACCCAAGGAAGTAGTGCATGATACCCATGTCCTTGATTTGAAATTCTCTTGCAAGGTCCTCCTTGCAAGATCTAATCAACTGCTCATCACTAGTTAAAACCAAATCATCAACATATGAGACAATAATAGGAAATTTAGCTTCTACAAAGATGAATAAAGAAGTATTACAATTTCTTTCTCGCTCTGAGCACAACTTGCAAGTGAATGACCTATCTTTCTTCTCATTCAGAAGCTTTGACCCAAACTTAGTCAATTTCTTCCTCTTCTTGAGACCCTATTTCCTTACGTAATTCCCTGATAAATTAGGCCCCTATTATTTAGTAAAATCCTCAAATTGATTGTGAAATTCCCTAGGTTGATCATCTAATTGCATGCAACACTTGTACTCTACTTACTATTGTATGCTTGATGTTACATTTCCTTAGAATCTCCACCACAACTCGAGAACTCGAATTATCTGCATGCACTAGCTATTTTGGGTTGATTGATCAATTAACTAGATGAACACTGAGTTTGACTAAAGTCCCATTAAAAAAATAACTTTCCACTAGTTCCTCCAATTGTTAGAAGTTGTTTAAGTGAAGACAACTTGAAATAACTAACCTTAATTGCTACAAATTAACAATCACACATGCTTAATTGAAATTTAACTCCTCTAACTCAAATTTATTGATCTAACTGAGTGACAAGAACCATGTCACCTCTATTAACTGCATCCAAGTTGTCTTCTAATGTGGAAATTCATTTTTTCTCAATTTAATCAAAGGAAAAATCAAATTGAGAATTTCACACTACATTTTTCAACACCCTCTCTCAGCAAGAAAGGGATTATCAACCACCTCTATTCTACACTTATGGAACTCAAACTTCCCTCTTGACAAGGCCTTTCTCAAAATTTCAGCATTTTATTCCTCTGTCAGAATGTATTGTAGCAAAATTATCTGCCTCCGCACACAATCTTGTGAATGGTGATACTAAATATCTATATGCTTGGATTGATCGTGAAATACATGATTCTTGTAGAGCTTGATGCAAATTTGATTATCACATTAGATCATAGTTGGATCCATGATCTAGCCAAATAATCCCACAAGTATGTTTCTCATATTGCTTCACATGATACTTCAATTACAGCCATGTATTCAGTTTCTTACGAGTTGAGCGACACAAATATTTGCTTGTTGTTGTTCCATGAAATAGTTGTAGAACCAACACTAAAAATTCCACTTGATGTATTATTTGAGTTTGATGGACTCCCCACCCAATTTGAATCTGTGAAGCCACACAAATTCGTTCCCTTTATCTCTCTGTACCATAGTCCAAACTGGGTAGTGCCTCTCAGGTACCATAAAACATGCTTAGCTTCGTTCCAAAATAATTTGGTTGTCCTAACCATATCTTGGCTCAACTGGTTGAATGCACATCACATTTCTCATAATGTGTTCACAAGCTACATGAGTGAACCCACTAGCTACCAATAAATAGTAGCATCCACTTCCTCACCTGAAGTGACATCCTCCTTCCTTCATTTGGTCACTAGAGGTGTCTCCATGGGTTTGTAACTCTCCATGTAGAACTTATGTAGTATCTCATTTACATACTTTCCCTTAGAGACAAAGAGTTCCCCATCGCCTTGCCATACTTCCAACCCAAGGAAGTAGTGCATGATACCCATGTCCTTCATTTCAAATTCTCTTACAAGGTCCTCCTTGTAAGATCTGATCAGTTGCTCATTACTAGTTAAAATCAAATCGTCAACGTATAAGACAATAATGAGGAATTTAGGTTCTACCAAGATGTAATATAGGTTTTCATCTACTAACTTTTTTTTAAGCAAAAACCAATGAGATAGTTATTGATCCCGGTGTACTAAGCATGAGGTACATGTTTGAGACTGTGCAATGCTCGGTTGGGTCTGCACATATGAGACTCCCCATCAAATGTCTCAAAACCTTGTGGTTGCTCAATGTACACCTCCTCCTCAATAATCCCATTTAGAAATGTTTTTTTACATCCATCTAGTGGATCTTCCACCCCATTTTCATAGAGAATGCAAGAATTGATTTAATGGATGAGTACCTTGCTACATGAGAAAAGGTCTCCTCATAGTCAATTACCTCAACCCTAGAGTATCCCTTGGCCACAAATATGGCCTTAAAATTCTATATGCTTATGTCTATTACCTACTTAAATTTGAAGATCCATCTTGAACCCACAACAAATTTATTAGCTTGTCTTGGGACCACTTCCCAAACACTGTTCTTTACAATGGATTCATATTCCTCCACCATTGCATCATTCCATACAGGTTTCTCTATTGATTCCTCCAAGGATGATGGCTCAGTCTCAACAACATTAGTCATTAGAGCCATCTAGCCAGTGTATCAATCAAGTGACCTTCTCTTCCTATTCACATTTGAAGGATCTCCCACATTCTCCCTTTCATCATGCACAAGTCTATTACTTTGCTTGGTCGTTTTTCTACCTTCTCTGGATGGTTCTTGTTAAGTGGATGTCTCCACTCTCAGCTCCTCAATTTGTGGCTACTCCAAAAATTTGTGAGTCTCCTCCTTTGGAGCTAAAATATCCTCTTCTACTGGGATCTGGAGCTCCTTCTCAAGAGAGCACCACATCGCTTTCTCCTCATCAACTTTTACATCCCTTCACACAAATTTCATTATGAGGGATGACAAGTACACATAATAGTTTTGAGAAGTTTTTTTGTAACCCATAAAAACCCCCAATTCTATTGTTGGATCAAGCTTCTTCCTTGATTCATTGGAGGCATGGTGGTAGAAAGAGGCTCCAAAAATCCTGGAGAGCGATACATCCAACATTCTCCCAGAAAAAACCTTCATCGGTGTAATCATGACGAGAATCAGACGAGGAATTTGGTTATGCAAATAGACAGTTGTGTCACATGCATCTACCCACAATATAGTGGTAGGCATTTATAATGCAACATAGCCCTCATGGCGCCCATAATGATATGGTTCCTTCTTTTAGCCACCCCATTTTGTTTTGTTTCGTGGAGTGTTGTCAACTCTTGTCGAATTCCTTCTTTCACATAGAAATTTTTGAATTAACTCGACACAAAATCACCTCCATTATCGCTCCTGAGAGCCTTCACCTTCTTGTTGATTTCTTTCTCAATCAGTGCCTTGAATTATATCAACTTGGAGAATGTCTCATCTTTCTTCTACATGATCAAGATCCAACACTTCTTTGAGAAGTCATCAATAAAAATTACAAAATATTTATGTTTGGCAGTGGAGGCTGTCGAGAAAGGTCCACATACATCAGAGTGGATCCCTTCCGAGACTGCATGTGCTTTGTTCTCCCGATCATGGAATGTGGATTTTGTGTACTTCCCCAAGGTACACCCCTTACATACATCTTGTTGGTCAAGTGCTCATTTAGGGAGGCCAGTGGTTATTTGTTGCATAATCTTGAAGGCGCCATGATGCAAGTGACCAAGTCTTGTGTTCCAAAGTTCACCAACATCATGACTCCACACTTTCTCCACCTTAGTGCTTAATGCAACACATTCTTCCACATATAGCTTATACAGGTTCTTCACATGAACCCTGATTTGTTTCACCTATCCCATGGCTATGTGTATTAATAATCCTTTTCCTTCTCTAAATATCACATCATAGCCACGGTCTTTCAAAACTGCAAAGGAGATGATATTTTTATTTAGGCCCAGAACGAACATGACATCCTTGAACCTAAGAGGGGTGACCAAATCCCTTTGAGAAATGAATATACAAATATTAGTTGCGTTGTACCTTCTGTCATACCTCATCTCGATGTGAATTTTCAAGTCTTCCTCCTCTAGGTCACTCAAAAATTGTCTACACCCTTTCATGTGAAATGATGCACTTGAGTCCAAGTACCACACACTCCCCATCATTTTTCTTACCATGCATGCGATAAGGGTAAAGTCAAGCTCAAACTGTGAAGCAAAAGATTCACCTACTCCTCCTCCTAAGTTCTTCTTGCTCGCCTTTTTATGTGGACACATCGTGGCATAGTGTCCAAATTCATGACAATGGAAGCATTTAATTTTGGACAAATATTTCTTCTTGCCCCCTTGGCTAGATTCTGGTTTGGATTGTGATTTATTCCATTTTCCCTTTCCAACCAATGCAATTTTTTCTTCATCCTTGCCCTTGGATGAAGTCCCATCGCTAGTATTCCACCTTATTTCCTCATGTACCAAATCAGACCATAAGCGTTCCCAATTTGGTAGTTTCTCCCTCACGCTACTTCTTGGGAAGGCCTAGTAGGGATAGGCTTACCAAGTTAGCTTCTACAACATTACCACCAACCCCACCAAGTTGATCAATAACTTGTGTGAACTTACTTAGATACTGTAGATTAGTGTCATTCTTTGACATCTTAATATTTCGAAGTTTCTCCTTGATTGTCATCTTCCTATGGTCACTACTATTCTCAAAAAAATTATGTCAGTGCTTTCCACATTTCGAAAGGAGTTTCTTTCTTGTGGATTTTTTTGAGACAATGTGATCCTATATTCCTTCCATACTCTCATCACCTTGGCTACATATTTCTTCCACTGAGGAAGGTTTTGTGCATCATATGCTTATGGTTTTGCAACATATGTCTTGATGTATTCCAACAATCCATTGTCATCCAATACCGCCTCCATGTGATCATTCCATGCAATGAAATTAGAGCTTCCTTCCAAGGAATACTCTATCCTCAACCCCTTGAAGGTCATCTTCCCAACTCTATAGAGATCCTGCTGCACTGAATTGCAAATTCGATTCTCCTGAGAAACAACTTTGAAATACTTTCTCTAATGTGAATACTACTCCGATACCATGTAGAAATTATGGTGTAGAATTGCAATTGCTCATGAAATTTTAATCTAAATCACAAGACACAATCCTACTCTACTGCTCTATGGAATAATTCACAATTTAGAACCATAATAAAAAACGTGCAATAAGAAATAACACATATGCTCGCACTATTTTTGTAGGGGAAAGAAACTATTAAAAACGCCTTATGATTGCTTGCATTAGTATGATGAATAGAGATGAATTACAATTAGTTGCTCGCTCTTAGCATAACCTACAAGGGAATAGACTATCTCTCTCCTCATTGAGAAGCTATGACCCATACTTAGTCAATAGTGAATTTTTGTCTATGCTTGAGCCCCTATTTCCTTACGCAATTCCTTAAGAAATTAGAACCCTACTATTTAGGAAATTAATCAAATTGATTTTGTAATTCCCAAGGACGATCCTCTAATTTATGCAACATTTGTACTCTCAAATGCAACACTTGTACACTCAAAACTAGTCTACAACTGATGTTACACTGCCTTGGAATCTCCACCACGGCTGGGGAACTCGAATTCTCTGCATGCACTAGCTATTTTGGGTTGATTGATCAATCAATTGGATGATTATTGATTTTGACTGAAGCCCCACTGCACAATTAACCCTCCACTAGTTCCTCCAATAGTTGGAACTAGTTTGACTAAAAACAACTTGAAATAACTGACCTTGATTGCTAGAAATTAGCAATCACACATGCTTAACTAAACTTTAACCCCTCTAATCCAAATTTACTGAGCAAACTGAGTGACAAGAGCCATGTCACCTCAGTTAACTACATCCAAGTTGCCTGATAATGTGGAAATTCCATTTTTCTCAATTTAATCAAGGCAAAGTCAAATTGAGAATTTCTTGCTGCATTTTTCAACATGTTAATAATTATAACCAATATACAAAGTTGAAAAACAAAAGAAATCAATTTATATTATGCAAGGCATAATTAAAATATGAAAAATAATAGTGATAGCATATAATAAAGTTAGCATATGAACATGCACTAAAGTTAACATGCAAAAGTAGAGAATTAACAAAATGAAAAACTCTAAACTAAGTAATGATTATTTTTAACATAAACTAGTTGATTGAGAGATATTCCAGATGAGACCCCAAATTTTGTAATGTCATATCCTAACTAAGATTTTCCTCAAATGTGTGAGGAGTCTTTTGTCATCATAAGATCACTGTTAAAGTCATTTGAAGAAATTCTATGGTGCCTTAAGTTTGAATTTTTTTTGGCAATAAGTATTACATTTTTTATGAACCTTTTTTGTTAATATTTATAGATGCGGTCCCCAAAAAATCACATAAAATAATAAATAGGCATGTGATTACTTTCCAAACACCATAAGTATTTGAAAAGTTTTTTTGTTTGTTTTTTCTTATAGATAACTTCACTAAAGTATTTACAAAGAAAATGCATGCACCCTCGCCCCCCTTACACCTGATTATATCCATCGGCCCCGTTTCCAAATGGGGTTTTGACTTTGTAAATGAAACCCCACTTCCTTTGTTGGACACAACTACATTATTGGTGTTGTGGACTAGTTTACGAAATGGGCTGAAGCCATTCCCACTTTCTGGGCCTATGGAGAGATTGTGGTGTTATTCTCGTTCAATCGGTGATCTGTCATTTGGGTGTGCCCCACACAATTTTTACAGATCATGGTTCTCACTTTCATAACCACATGGTGTCTGACTTAACATAATTTCTCAATTTTAAGTAGGAACAATCCTCCTCCTATCATCCCCAGGCTAATGGACAAGTGGAAGCGATTAATGGCATCCTAAAAACCATGATCGGCTAATTAGTAGGTAACCACAAAACTCACTGGCACAATACATTATATCCTCCATTGTGGGTGTACCGAACTTCAGTCAAAACTGCTACAGGCTTTACACCATTCCACCTCACTTATAACCTGAAAGTGGTACTACATATCAAGTGCCAGATTACTTCATTGAAACTCATTGTTGAACTCTTGCCCGACACTACTATAGAAGAAGAATTCTTGTTATATCTCAATCAGATCGATGAGACCCACTGAGATGCCACACTAGAAATCGAAGCCCATAAGCGTCGGGTCAAATCCCAATATGAAAAAAATGTCAAGCCTCATTCTTACCAAGAAGACAACGTTGTTTTACTCTATGATTAGAAACACAACCTCTTGGGGGCAGGAATGCTTCAACCATTATGGATCGATCCATATGTCGTCACCAAATCCCTCTCAAAAGTTTCCTATGAAATTCAGGACAGTGTAGGAATGCCACTCGCGGAGCCTCGAAATGGGCTCTATCTGAAAACGTATTATGCCTAGTATTGCACTAGGCATGAGCTTTGTAATTTTATGTATTTATAAGTTTTGCTTCTTTTTGCAATGAATGGATTTTTGGAATTTGGGAGTATTTGTCTCATATATGTTTCTCGTTGTGCAGATGTCTTCATCACCCTTACTATACATAGGATATGCGAATGGTGCCAACCATCACACATGACACATTGCATCAATTGCTTGGGTCATTTAGACACCTAATTTAAAACTACTTTGTTCTGGGGGAGTGGCACCGCCACCAACAATATTGCTAAGTAATGTCTATAATATCACTTCTCACTAAAGTGTCATCTTGGGACATCTTCAATAATTAGGGGATTTTTTAGGTCTAAAATGGGCCTCCTCACGAAATTATAAAATAACAGTGAAAATAATAACATAAGATTAGATTACGTCATTGTAGAGCATTGGAAAGGTATGTTTTAACACATAACTTAGTAGTGTTTCAAGCAATAGTTGTAGCCTTTTCTTTATTATACAATAGGGAGAATGCAATGGGAATTAATATGAATGATCCAATTACTGAAAGTATCTTCTTTCATGCAGGTAAGGACAAAAGTAAGAAGGCGCGGTGCTAAACAAGAGTCCCATGAGCAGATAACGGCTGTCCCCCTTATTCCGAATAAAGTCCAGACCAGGGCGAGTGAATTGAGGCAGATCATTCCAGGATGAGATCAAGGACTGTCAGTTCGGAAGACGAGGAAGAAAAAAGAAAGGAGTTAGCTGTTTAACAGATCCCTCAGGATCTTTGATCCTGAGGGATCGTTACGTTCAATTATTTTGTTGTTTAGTTAACTCCGCCATTACTTGTATAAGATGGGGCGGCATCAAAGAATTAAGGGACGTCGAGAATATTGTGTATTTTTACTTTCTGTTTTATACGTTGCACTATTGGTTATACTCAGACTATCGAGTCTCTTTGAGACTTAGTTTTGCTGTATTATCGTTGATGCTTTAATATAATACATTCGGTGTTAATTTCCTCCTGCATCTGAAGTAAGCTACAGCGGTGCCATTGAGAGCTAAGGGCCCGGCTCCAACGGACACTGGCTGGTTGTATCATTATAGTTTGGCTTTGTATGGTTTGTTTACTGTTCTCTATAATTTGTTATACGTATATGCTGTTTTATACTTGGTTATCAGTAGTTTTCCTTTTGCAAATCTTTGTAACGAGTTTGCAGCATATTTCCAGATTGATCACATAACAAGTTGTTCACTTTCGTTACAGACTTTATAGGTGGAATGTTTCAGCTACATATGGTCGATGTAATGAACTATTGGTAATCACTTCAGATTATGTTTATATATGATTGACGTTTCCTGTTTATGGTGATTCGCTGTTCCATTTGGTTAATTGTCTACTTGTACAAAAGATTGCCTTTATTTGTATGAGAGTTGGTGCCAAGAATTAAGAGGGTTGAACTCGCGAGATTTAGTTTCTTTACTGCTGTTCCTTTTATTGCTGTTCCATTTAAGAGTTGTCGTTTCATTTCTGAATTGTTGTTCCATTCTGCTTTCTTGCTGTTCCTTTTTACTTGCATTCCTTGATATTGTGTGGGAGGAGGATCAAGGCTGTCGTGAGACACAGCAGACGCTATTATGCTCCCAGATCCGTGATCCATACTCTAGTTTCTTTTCCTTTATCAGTTTCTAAAGGGATGGGTTACTGCTTCCGTACCCTTGACTGACAAAGTTGCCAGGTGTGAATTCTTTATGCAAAAGTAATTTAGCATAGCTTAGCATCCATTTACTCTTGTATTTCTTAGATCTATACTACGAAGCATTACTCTGACAAATAGCCTCAAATTGAGATACCCTTCGCAATAAAAAAAACGTTCCCGGATTGACTTGTAATGTGAGATAACTAGAGGTGAAAAAGGCCCTTGTTACAACTCTACATTTTGGCGCCGTTGCCGGGGAAGGGTATAGCCATTTGTTTTAAAAACAGGGTAGTGTGCGAATCTTCCAGAGGGGAATTGGATTTTAAAAACAGAAGGTAAGAACCTATGTACGGAGCATGTAAAAGCCCTACTCCACTGTCCGCCTTCCTAGCAGAAATTGATTGGATTTAGCAGTTTAATTGGAGTGCATGAATAAGCAAAAAAAGCCTGAGAAAAATCAGAAGCCTCCATCTAAAGCCGAAAAAGCCAAGGGGCCGGTGACCCTTGGGCGAACGACCTTCATAGAAGAAATCTATAAGAAATCTGAATCTCAGCCATCAGTAGGTTATAGGAAAACCAATTCTAAACAGCCTACTAGTTCCCTTCAAGCCTCAGAATCACCATCTGAACCCTTTGCTAAGGTGCACAGTCAAACAGAGGAACAGGACTTTCAAGAAATCGAAAATCTGATTCCTGGACTGCTGCACGAAGGGAACCTTAATAACCTTTGCGAAGGAGAAGGAGAGACAGGGGAAATTGGGGAACCTAGATCTCCAATTAAGCGAAACCAGCCTTTAAGTAGCCCGGATCAAGGAAGCGCTGCAAGAATTCTTGTTGAAGGAATTCATTCACCTCAGATAGTGGGGACTATCATTATCCCTGATAAAGGGAGTGCTGTCAAAACAATTCCTGTTGAGACTACCCCCACTCAACCGAGGAACACTCTCTTAGAAATTCCTGAAGATTACTGGCATATATTCGATCCCATGGCGCAGAATCAGCCAAATACCCAGACCTCCACATTGCAATATCCTATAGTAGACTCTGCAACGAATGCACCCATGAAAGCCATCCCCCTCCATCATATTCCCACATTCCATGGCCTTACGTCGGAGGATCCGGATGCATTCTTGTTCGAATTTGATGTATTATGTAGAGGATACGATTACACCACCGATCCCCAGAAATTAAAATTATTCCCCTCCACATTAAAAGGGGCCGCCTTGAGATGGTTTATGGGTTTAGGTGGTGGGGTTATTAACAATTGGGATCAAATGAAAGAAGCCTTTTTAAAGAAATATCAGGATTATTGTAGGTCAAGAGAGCTAAAAGATGAAAATTTTCAAATGTCAGCCAAACCAAACGAAACTCTAGAAGAATATGTAGAACGTTTCCAATATAACTTGCAAAGATCTCCATATGCATCGTTGCCCCTGCCGGACAATGTATTGAAAACCGCATTAATTAGAGGTATGAAAGAGCAATGGATTGAAACGTTGAATATTATGGGGAAAGGAGACATTTATTAGGAAAATTTCACTGACATCATTGATCTATGTATCAGGAGCTCAAGAGGCAGCACAAGGATAAAACCAGCAGAATATGATCGCTTTACCAGAGATCACAGAACATCAACAGAGGGAGTAACACGGGTGGAACTTGGAAATTTGCTAGAAAATTTTAAAACTGATATCATGGGAACATTGACTACACAGCTTGATATTGTGTAGGCTAAGCAGAAGCAAGCAGAGGCGGAACAAAATCTAGCAATCTTCTGTCCTCGATGCAGGAAGAATCACAGCCACAAGGAATGCCCGCTCGATACAGTTCAAACATGTGCTATCTATACCAAGGACCACCTAACTGAAAGCTGCCCCTCACTTCCTGGTTTAAAGGCAGTATACAAAGAAGCAGAAGAGGAGCCAGAATCAGCATATTTTATTAACCAACATCGCCAGTGGAAACCAAGGCAATCTGGTATGTTTTTAGACCCCTCTTCTTCTTTTCAACCCCCGCAGTTTAATGCTCAGCAACAGAATATGTGGCAAAACCAGTCTCAGCACCCATATTCGAATTGGTCACCTCAAATGTTCCCTACTCCGAATCCTTGGATGAACCAATCTGGTTGGCCAAACTTCCCATATCCCCCACCATACTGGCAGAATAATGTATATCCTCTGCAATAGACCCCTCCTACCTCGCAATGTTCACCCTAGCAGACAAACTGGCCAAGATCAACATAACAATCGCCAGGATCAGTTCCGCTCCCTCAACCAACTCTGCCAGCCTTACAACAAACTCCCCAGCCTAACTTGAGACCGCAGCTCCCAGCCCAACCCAACCCTAATCCAAATAATAAACCAGTTCAATCTCTCCAAATTACAGAATCTCCAGAGATTGAACCGGATCTGCAGGAGTGCAATGATCTCCAGTTAAGATCTGGGCGAATAATAGAAACCGAGGGACATAGAACAACTCACATTGAAGATCAGTTGCCTATAACACAGCCGTTACAAGAGGAAGATGTAAGTAAAGACCAAGCCCATCAGCAAATAATTACATCTCCTCCACCTTTCCCAGAACGATTGGCCATCCCACGACCAACGCAATATCCGAATTTCGATATTCTGGGAGAACTTCAAAACTCGTATATAAGAATTCCTTTCCTTCAAGCTATACAGGATATCCCCATATATACAAAAACCATAAAAGACCTGTGTAGCAGAAAAATAAAAAGAAATGTAACCCCTAACCCAAAAGTCCAGGTAGTCGGAACCTTATCTGACCTCCTATTAGGGAAAGAGACACCAGTCAAATACGAGGACCCTGGAAACCCAATTGTCACTGTTCAAATCTGTGGGCAGACCTTGACCAACGTTCTAGTTGATCTAGGGGCTGCAATTAACATCCTGACAACATCAACTTGCCAGAAACTCGGAATTACATCGGTAGAACCTACTTCCACTTTGTTAGAACTAGCCGACCGATCAGTAATAAGACCAGAAGGCACCTTGTATGATATTATGGTTTCAGTGGACTCCTGGGAATACCCGACCGATTTCCTGATAATTAATCCAAAAACCCGACTAGATGGACATCCGCTAATTCTAGGTAGACCATGGCTTGCTACTACTGACGCCTATATTGGTTTCCGACAGGGAAACATGACTATAACCAGAGGGCCGGATATTAAAAATCTAATCTTATACCCTCCAGCACAGCCAAGCATCACACCTCAAACATCACTAACCAATGTCTGCCCTGCCTCATATAGCACTGACAATATTAGACCCCCATTAACATTCCAGGAAGCGCTAGATTTTAAAGATCAAACCGAAGATGACGCCATCAATAAATTCATTAATCAAACTGAATCCACATCATATGCACACTGTTGTATGATAAAAGCGGCATTTGACAATGAATTAGAGGAGGATTCCCTGAAAAATGGACACGACCAAATCATACCGGTGACTTCTGTCGCTAATAGCAAAGTAGTACAAATTGAACCGAGGAAAACTTTAAATATTAACGCTAATCTGACACCAGAGCAAGAGACAAAAGTCATCCAACTGTTACGAAAGTATCAGGAGGCATTTGCATGGGACTATCCCGATATGAAAGGGATTGATCCCCAGCTATGCACACATCGTATTTACATCAAAAAAGATGCAAGGCTTGTTCGTCAACCGCAAAGAAGACTCAACCCCCACTTAAAATACATTGTAAAAGATGAGCTTCAGAAAATCCTAGACGTTAATTTTATTTATCCTATTTCTGACAGCAAATGGGTCTCCCCACTTGTGGTAGTACCTAAAAAGAAAGGGAAATGGAGGATCTGTGTCTATTATAGAGAATTAAACAAAGCTACACAAAAAGATCATTTCCCTCTCCCATTTATAGATCAGGTACTGGACATCTTAGCAGGCAAGAAATTCTTTTCTTTCTTGGACGGCTTCAACGGATACAATCAGATTCAGATTGCCCCTGAAGACCAGGATAAGACTACCTTTACTTGCCCCTGGGGAACGTTCGCTTATCGAGTCTTACCCTTTGGATTATGTAATGCTCCGGCCACATTCCAAAGGGTTGTTCTTAGCATCTTTGCAGATTTAATCAATGATGGATTGGAGGTCTACATGGACAACTTCACGCCATATGGAGATGACTTTGATCCAGCCCTGGATACTCTCGAAAAAGTCCTAGAATGATGCATCGCCACCAGGCTTTGCTTGAGTCACGAAAAGTGTTACATGATGATGACCGAAGGGCTCATACTGGGACACTATATCTCAGTAGCTAGTATTCAGGTAGACCCGGCTAAAATTCAAATACTTTTGCTTATTCCAACCCCCACTAATCAAACAGAGGTACGCAGTTTCCTTGGTTTTTCTGGGTATTATAGACGATTCATACAACATTATTCACATATTGCTGCACCTTTACATGCATTAACTGGAAATGTTGACTTCTTATGGATAGAAAAATGTGATCGAGCCTTCAAAGAACTAAAGAAGTTGGTATCTACAGCCCCAGTCCTCCGAGGACCTAATTGGAATTTACCATTCCAAACTTCAACCGACGCTTCAGACACAGCAATCGGTGCAGTTTTGGGCCAAGAAGAAGATAAAAGACCATACGCTATCTATTACATCAGCAAAAATTTGGCCCCGGCTGAATTAAATTATACGGTCACCGAAAAAGAGTTCTTAGCTGTGATACACGCTATTAATAAATTTAGACACTATATTATGGGCTATCCCGTTATTTTATATATAGACCATTCTGCTATCAAGTATTTAGCAAATAAACCTATTACAAATGGAAGAATAACCAGGTGGTTGATCCTATTGCAGGAGTTTGATATTACGATCAGAGATCGACCAGGGAAGGAGAACCCGGTAGCTGATTTTCTTTCAAGAATACCAAAATCAATTGAAACAGCAGCAGTCGAGGACCAATTTCCAAATGAACACCTATTTGCTGTTGCTGTTCAAACTCCCTGGTACGCTGATGTTGCTAACTATCTTGCAGTTGGTAAACTTCCAAAACATTTAACTCCCAATGAATGGAAGTAGATTGTTCAGAAAATCAACCAATTTTCCTGGGTTGGGGGCTATTTGTTTCACACAGGTGCAGATATGGAAATCAGAAGGTGTATTCGGGAGGACGAAATCTTTGATATCTTGAAAGCCTGCCACGATGGGCCATGTGGAGGACATTTCACCGAACGAAGAACAACACACAAAGTATTACAAACGGGGTATTACTGGCCTACAATTTTCAAAGACGCGAAAAAATTTGTCCAGGCCTGTGATAGCTGTCAGCATGCAGGACGACCTGGTCCGGCAGACGAAATGCCTTTGCGGCCTCAACTAGTGATCGAACGTTTCGAACGCTGGGCTCTGGACTTCGTCGGACCCATCAACCCACCATCAAACCAAAGAACCTATATTTTGGTGGCAACTGAATACATTACCAAATGGGTGGAAGCGGAGGCATTACCTAGAGCTACAGAAGATTCGGTAATACAATTCTTGCTCCATTTGTTTGTACGTTATGGTCTCCCAAGGGAAGTGATTACAGACGGAGGACCACAATTTGTGGGACATAAATTAGCTGCAACGCTCAATAACTATCATGTTCAGCACAAGATTACTACCCCATACCATCCACAGGCAAACGGGAAAGTGGAGAGCAGCAATAAGGTAATAGAGTCCATTTTGACAAAAACTGTTGCCTCACATCGCCGTGATTGGGCCGCCCGATTACTCGAAGCACTGTGGGCTTATCGAACCACATGGAGGAACACCACCGGCTACTCACCATATCACTTGATGTTCGGAAAGCAGCCCATTTTTCCTATAGAATTCGAGATCCAAACGCTGCGAACTGCCCAAGAAGTCGGATTGGATTTAAGTGAAGCACAGAAAAATCGATTACAACAAATTAATGAGTTAGATGAAATAAGGCTCTCTGCATTACAAAATACAGCACTTATTCAACAACAGAGAGCCAAGTGGCACGATGCGCTCATCAAAGACAAGATATTTCATGAAGGAGACTGGGCTCTGTTATATGATTCTAGATTTCAGGATTTCCCGGGAAAGCTTCAGACTCGTTCGTTGGGACCATACGAGATTCGAAAAGTCCATGACAATGGGACCCTTACTCTGATTACAATCGATGGGTCCAGATATACATTTAAGGTAAACGGCCACCGAGTTCGTCTGTACCACAAACCTCTCACTCGGGAGTCTTTTTGTCAGCAGCTACGCCAGGACACTAATATCACGATCATGGGCGAGGAAGCAAAAACTTCCTCCCCTTTAGATCAGTAAGAAATTCATCCCTTACCACATTTTGTATATAAAATTGTAAATTCTGTATATATGGGTTTTTGCCGTTCCTTTTCAAAAGGAACAACACTTGTGTGTTTTTCCGTTCCTTCTCAAAAGGAACAGATCTTGTGTGTTTTGCCGTTCCTTTTCAAAAGGAACAACACTTCTTAATTTCTGTCGTTCCTTTTCAAAAGGAACAGCACTTGCGTGTTTTGCCGTTCCTTTTCAAAAGGAATGGCTCTTGTGTGTTTTGCCGTTCCTTTTCAAAAGGAACAACACTTCTTGCGTGTTTTGCCGTTCCTTTTCAAAAGGAACGGCTCTTGTGTGTTTTGCCGTTCCTTTTCAAAAGGAACAGCACTTCTTGGTTTTTGCCGTTCCTTTTCAAACGGAACAGCACTTGTGTGTTTTGCCGTTCCTTTTCAAAAGGAACAGCACTTCTTGATTTTTGTCGTTCCTTTTCAAAAGGAACAATACTTGTGTGTTTTGCCGTTCCTTTTCAAAAGGAACAGCACTTGTGTGTTTTGCCGTTCCTTTTCAAAAGGAACAACACTTCTTGATTTTTTCCGTTCCTTTTCAAAAGGAACCGCACTTGCGTGTTTTGCCGTTCCTTTTCAAAAGGAACAGCACTTGTGTGTTTTGCCGTTCCTTTTCAAAAGGAACATCACTTCTTGATTTTTGCTGTTCCTTTTCAAAAGGAACAACACTTGCGTGTTTTGCCGTTCCTTTTCAAAAGGAACAACTCTTGTGTGTTTTGCCGTTCCTTTTCAAAAGGAACAACACTTCTTGGTTTTTGTTGTTCCTTTTCAAAAGGAACAACACTTGTGTGTTTTGCCGTTCCTTTTCAAAAGGAACAGCCCTTGTGTGTTTTTGCCGTTCCTTTTCAAAAGGAACAACACTTCTTGGTTTTTGCCGTTCCTTTTCAAAAGGAACAACACTTGTGTGTTTTTCCGTTCCTTTCCAAAAGGAACAGCTCTTGTGTCTTTCGCCGTTCCTTTTCAAAAGGAACAACACTTTTTGGTTTTTGCCGTTCCTTTTCAAAAAAGGAACAACACTTCTGTGTTTTTGCTGATTCGCTCCGCTAAGATGAAGGATGTGATGTCCATTCTATTTCTAAAGCCATAAAGAGCAGCTATATACTTATGCCATGATCATAAAAGCCAAGACATACCGAGATCAGCATATCATAAATCGCTATTTTTAACAGCCCTAGTATTGATGCAACAGCAAAGGAAGGATTCATACACTCATTATTCTGACTGTCATAGTCTCACCTTTTCTGCCTTATTGGAAATCTTTATCATGTTGAACCCCTGCAATTTTTCCCTGTTATTACTTGGAAATAAGAACAGAAGATTTATATTCTCCTATTGGGATAACAAGACTTCTTCCGCCATTCCCACTCTTAAGGAGGGCTGAACCACCCTTATGTGTAATTGCACAAGAGCAAAAGCAAACTAAAAAGAAAAATTATCTGTCAAATGTAGGATAGGGGGTTTTATTAAAGAACCAGCCTACTATGATCATAAGATTGGAAGCGAAGTGGCATTCCCATCAATGGCCACCACACCAGGGAAATGGTCTAATGGATTTGCTATGTGAACAAACCTTGGAACAGGGGCTCTCATTACGAGCCAGCCTGCCCACGTTTCACGCCTCTCTGGTGAATGGCATCATGGTTATCTGGTTACCAAGCCAGCATGATGACCTGCATTTTGACAAGAATTGCTCTTCAAAAATACACAAAGGATAATGGTTCCAGGGTGAAACAAACAACTCTGCCAAGGTTATGAACACTTGTCGGCAACAGAGCTCTGTTAATGGTATCGGAGTCATAATACTCACACCAATTAGGATCATATTAAAATACTTCTTTTCTATCCTCGTAATAATTACATCTTACACATCGCATAAATACCTATCACCCCCAATCATGGCAAAGGCATAGACTATGACTATCGCAGGCTTTATATGAGCGCCAGATTTCCTATCCTCCTGTCTTGCATCACATCACGCAGGCTTATGCAAAACGCGATCTATCCTTCGCCTCGATATCGGTATTTCTTTGTCTAATCTAAAAACATGGCAAATCTCCATATGCTGCTTCTTTATGACTTGGTGACGGGATGGCGGCCCTTCCTCTATTTGACGGCTGGGACAGCGTATCATATTGCGTGGGGGGGGGGGGGCGACCTCATTACTCCGCCGGCCACGTGTTAGCTCATCATTCGGAAATGATATGATACGAAGGTACGATGTGGGTTAACGGCATGATAATGCTATTTTTGCAAAGAATTGTTATTTACAAGCTATTTTCATGCATGCTCTGTGCTTTTGCTGCGATTACGTTCTTTGCGACTGGTAATTGCTGTTCCATCTAGATTCCGAAATAGAACCATGGGAGGCAAGGCTATCAGAAGCGAGCCCAGTAATCTAGAAGTCTCCGAAGCCACGCGGGCGATCTTAGAAAGGGCAGGATGGCTAACTTATTTCAGTCGCCTGCGTGAATCAAATGAAACAGTGGCCATGGAATTCCTGCAGAATTTGTAGGAAAAACATTCCGTAGTAGGTGGGAAGCAGATAATGGTCATGGAGGAAATAATCACGGAAGTAACAGGACTGCCAGCCTCAGGACCAACATGGATGAGAAAGAAAGAAAGACTGCAAAAGACCATAGAAATTTTCCAAGATGAAGGACAGAAGCTGACAGTGAAGGGAAAAGGAGTGTTGCCCGCAACGCTAGGAGAACCTTGGAGCGAGCTGGCGAAGGTAGTGCAGAGCTACATCACCCGCGAGGGGCGAAAAGATGTGGTAATACCACGTCACCTTAAGCTTCTTGCTGTATTAAAAGGAAAATGTTATGTGAACCTCCCCGCATTGTTAAATTCATTACTGCATGATGCCTCTCAATGCCTGAAATAGGCACACCATGAAGACGCAGTGGTTAGCCACCATGGGCTGATTCACCTGATAGTGAGCCACAGTCTCACTCAGCAGCAGAGTAACTGGGGGGAGCTTATTACAGCAATAGGAGGGGGAGTGGCATTGCCATCCCCAAAGATTAAGTACCTCGCTAGTACCTCTGAAGCACCTAAGAAGCCCAGAGAATCACCAAAACCTAAGCACCCCTCGGATACACCCGAGCAACCCAAGAAGCGCACGAAAGCAGTCAAACGAAAACGTTCCTCTAGAGCATCGGGACAGGAAGAGAAACATAAGGAACAGGCTACAGGAGAAGGTGCTGCCTCGAAACGCAGGCATTCCTCTGGCACTCCTGAGCAAGCTGAAAAACGCAGGAAGATGGTGGTGGAAGAACAGGTGGCCAGTACACCCGAACAGCCTGAGAAGCGTAGGAAATCAGCTAGGTTGGCAAGGATAAGAGGCAGACTGGAGAAAATCCAGCTAAGCATCGACCAGCCGATCGAAATAACAGAGGAACCACCAGCACTAGAACAGGAACCCTCGGGTGAAAATAAGGAACAAATTGAGGACAGAGCAGAGGCCGAGGAAGGGAGTGAACATTCACACTATGAGGCCGAGGCCAGCCATCTGGAGACAGCCACTGAACAGTCAATCCAAGAGGAAGGGAGTGAACACTCACACTCTGAGGCCGAGGCCAGCCATCCGGAGACATCCGCTAAACAGCCAATTCAGGAGGAAGAAATGGGACAATTGAGTGACAGCCCTCCACAAGTTCCCATGGGCGAAGAAGAGCTGGCCACCATCTTGGCTAGCCTGGGAGATTATGCTTCACCGCCCAGTCCAGCAGACCCCCCTGAATTACCCTCCAAGGGAGAAGCACATAAAGAATTGAGTGAAGAAACGACAGGAGGAGAAAATTCCCCTATTGTTGAGAAGGAAAATGGAAACACAGACCAGGAACAACCCGTTCCCAAGACACAGGAAGAAAACCCACTTGTTGATACCACAAAGACTGAAAATGATTGTCGGGAACAGTCCGTCCCCATAACACTGGAGGAAACCCTCGATGAAAGAAGAGAAGAAATAAGGGCCGCTCATGTGCCCACAACTGAGGCAAGGGAAATTAAGAAATTGAGGAAGAAACAGCAGAGGCTGTTGAATATCATAGCCCAGCTTCGGTAGAAAATTCGAAGTTTGAAAGCCAGTCTGAGGATAAGGGGGGCGATAAGAAGAAAAAGAAGAATAAATGTGGCAGGATACCATCAGATGGTAAGGAAAAGGGCTCACAGGGGCCTTGGAGGTCAATACTCCACTAAGGGACCCACGACTGTTCTAGCCAGCACCGAAGGACAAAATGCCGTTCCATCTGGTATGGAACAGCAGAATTCTGCCCCTATTAACAATAAGGAACAACCTGCTGTTCCAAATAGCCTAGTGGGACCAGCCGCTGTTCCAATCAAGACCGAACCGCAAGACGACATTCCATTCACAGAGGGGCCATCATACCCCTTCATTCATGTTAAGAAAGAAAGGGAAAGCAAAGCAGTTCAAACTGAGGCACCCAGGCAGCGAAACAGGAAGATCCAGGTGAGACTCCCTGCCTCTGAAAAATCATGGAGAATGGATCCAAAAACTAAGGCATTGCACCACGAGATGAAGCAGGCCCGACAGGAGGCTGACCAGCTAAGGGAACAAAGGATCCCTCGGGAAAAATACGAGGAGTTGCAGCAGGAAATTGAGCAGTTAAGGGAACAAATGATCCCCCGGGAAAAACATGAAGAACTGCAGCAGCAACTACGGAACATGAGTCAATCAGAAAGTCAGGCCTTTGAAGGATGGCAGAAGGAACATGAGAAGGTTGCCAAGGTAACACGTCGACTAGACACTGTTATTAAACAATTGGACACTGTATGTTCACTGTATGATGATGTTTTGACTTGCAGAGCCCCTGCAAAGAATTATGCTTTATTTCTCCTTGAAAGGTATTTAAGACTGAAGATAAAAGCCGTCAGGGCAGGTGCCCCCATCAGATTAATACTGTCAATGATTTTATTGATTGTTGTAAACACTATGGGGTTAAGGTCCAGCGGTCCCTATGTGAGTTCTATCTGCAAAATATGGTGCTGGAGCAGGAAACCGATCTAAACCCTGGCCCTTTTGTGGGAGATGTACAACTACAAGCCTTCATTTCGTTTGGGGCCAATCAGTTGAAGTGGCTCAAGGCCTACAATGCCTTCCAAAGGCAGGAGAACAACCTAGATCTATGGGTCAGGGCCGAGCCTAGAGACCCCATTCAACTATGGCAATCACACAAACGCCTTATGAGAACCCTAGGTGTCATCGAACTGCTAGGGCCCATGCATGAGGGTTTGATCCGAAATAGCTTGGAATACTTTTTGGCTATTAAGGATTCTGCCCTCGAGTCTGCCAAATTCCGCTATCGGGTTTCTTCCCCAAGCATTCAGCTCAGGGAGCCATTCAAGTACGAGAATTTTGAGCTGGCGGCTGAACGGTTGGCCCTTTACGGCCAGCACATCTTGCGTGCTGGGCTGTCTTGGTTAGGATATCGGTTCCGTAGCCCAATTATTTGGCATCCTGCACCTGGGTACCATGCCTTGTATGATATGCCTGCAGATCAATTGGACCAATTCTTCGATAATTTGGTTGCTCACCATGGTTGCAGGCCTCCTCACGAAGTGCCCTCTCCCGCCTATTCTCTTACAGCTCTCCATGTTAATTATAACGTTTTCATGAGGCCATGAAACAGAGTAAGTCGGGGGGTGTGTAG